>BJCO01008803.1:0-7500 GCA_018326465.1 Flaveria floridana
TATATATATATTAACATTTATATTTTTGTTTTTTATACTTTGTTTTTTATTTTTATTACCTTATTATTATTATTGTTTAAAAAGAATTACATTTTAAATAACATATTAAACTTCTTTGAATTGTTTTTTTACAATGTCCGGTTCTTTAACCTCCTTTCTAAAATTTATTGAGTTTTTTAAGCAACTTTCATAAAAACCATGCACATATTTTTTAAACCCTTATGTTTCTTAAACAAAGCAAACAAACATATCTATATATCCAACGTATAGTAAAGCACTTGTAGGGTCTGGAAGAGGTATGATGGGGGAAACCCTTTCTTTTTTTCTAAAGAAAAATTGACTGCTTCCATTAAGACCCCCGAATCCAAACACAAATATGAAACAAATATCATATAGTAGGATAGCATTCAATAAGATGACCAATGACATACACAGATAAAGCATATACATAGATGAAGGAAACAACAAGATGGTCATCACTAGGAAACATATTATTATCAAACACATCCAAAGATAGCAAATAATCTGATAGCATTCAAACATACAATAAACACCGATGGTAGATGGGTTAAGATGTGAAAAAAGACAATCACATACTAAGCTCTAAAGTGGGAGCTAAAGAGCATAAAAATATAACAACAATCTAAGGCAAATGAATAGTCTAAAGGTAACAACAAATCTAAATCAACCTAAGTAGACATGTCTTCCTAGAAGTCTATA
Source organism: Flaveria floridana (assembly GCA_018326465.1). NCBI lineage: Eukaryota > Viridiplantae > Streptophyta > Magnoliopsida > Asterales > Asteraceae > Flaveria > Flaveria floridana. The sequence goes on from BJCO01008803.1 coordinate 721, forward strand.
ACCTTAATCCTACACCTCCATGAAAACCTATCTTCCATCAGGTCATTAGAGAGGTGTAAATCTATTAATTCCTGTCTTATATTTTCTTTCCATGTAAGCTTAGGTCTTCATATGCTCCTTGTCCAGTCTATAATGAGGTTTTCTACGGTTCTAACTAGTGTCATCGTTTGTCTCCTCTTAACATGGCTAAACCATCTCAATCTTCCCCCTCTTATTTAATAGCAATGTACGTCACCCTAGCCTCTCCAAGAAAACCTTATTTCTTATGTGGTTTATTATTATGTCCATACATCTACTTTAGCAAGCACATCTCTACCATATCAAATTGTCACGTGTGTAACTTCTTGATGACATAACAATCTGTTCCGTATAACATGGTCGGTCAAACTACAACTCTATGAAGTTCTCCTTAAACTAATTAGGAACCTCTTCCCATACAACACGGTTGATGCTACTATAGAATGCACCAAGTTGCTTATATTCTATGGACTACTTCACTATCTATGTCCCCATCGCACTAGACAAAAGAACCTAGATACCTCAACTTAGCTGCTTACGGGACAACTAGTTCATGGATACTAATTTAGGTGTCCTTATTATTACAAACAAGGTACTTTGTTCTAAAACGGGCTATCCTTAAACCTTTGTGCTCTAGTGCCAATCTCCACTCCTCTAACCTATCATCAGAATTGCTTTGCCCTATTATATTAACATAATTTCATCCATGAAAAGCATTCACCATGAAACTACCTCCTGTATAACTTGGACAACTCATCTAAAACTACTACAAAGATAAACAAACTTAAATGGATCCTTGGTGGAGGCCCTCCTCTATAGGAAAGAAGTTTGTGTCTCCCACAAGTGCACACACTCATTTTAGCTTCATTATACATATCTCTAATTATCCGTATATATCTCTTAAGAACCCCTCTACCCTAAAGATTATCCAAAATAAGTTAATAGGGCACACAGTTGTAAGCCTTTTCAGGTCAATGAACACTATATGTAGGTTTCTACTTTATTTCTCTTTACTCTTTCATTAGTCTCCTTAGGATGTGTATTACCTCTTTTATAGATTTCCCTGGCATGGAGCCAAATTGGTTGGCCGTAACATGAGCTTCCCTTCAAATTCTCGTGTCAATTATTTTTTCTATAGTTTGATAATATGTCTCAACAACATTATTCCCCTATAGTTACGTAACATTGGACATTTCCTTTGTTCTTATATAGATGAATTAGAACACTACGCCACTGGTCTGGCATCCTTTCAGTCGGAAAAATAATATTAAACACCTCTATTATCCATTTGACTCCATTTTCCCCCGAACACTTCCACACCTCAATTAGTATGTTGTCCAGTCCAACCGCTTTAGCCCTTCCCATTTTCTTAAGGCTCTCATTACTTCTTTCTTTGTAATGTTTGTAAATAACTATTTGACTTTTTAATCTTGCTTTTTAAAATATTATTATTAAGTTTTTAAGTACTTATTTAAATCCATTTTAAACGTGCTTTTAGAATGGTTCATTATTATTAACATTTTAAACCTTTTAAATTCTAATTAAAAATTTAAATTCTTGTAAGACATCTTTTTTACAAGTATGAGCTTTTTAAAAATCTTTCTTATTACATTTGGCTTTTGAAGTGTCTATTTAAAAGCAATCAATTCCATCTATAATAAGTTAATGAAGAACAGTAATCTAGTTATTGAACCAACAATACATAGAATGCATGTCAAATGTATAAATCAAGTGATGCACAACTTCTAGCGTCATAGTAGGTATTGGATTATCAGCTTGCGTGTATAGACAACGTCATACGTTAGGGCAACTTTATCACCCCCAATGTGTAATAGATGCTACCAAGCGTTTCAAGAAAGCCATGTTTTACTTCATACATTAAATATCACTCCACACCTCATATAATAGCTAGGTCTAGTTTTAAAAAGTTTGTAGCTTGACCCCATTCGTCCATGAATCATGTTGGAAGCTTGTTCATAATTGTGGACTCATTCAATCCTTTATAGTCCATACACATTCTCCATTGATCTTTTTTTTGACATTATGTAGCAAAGTCACTACAACTATCTCGCATGATCCCTGAATCCTTTAAGTCTTTTGTCAGTTTTTCTATGATATGTTCTACCCAAGTTAATGTGCTTACTTCTTTCCTTTGAGGTTATATGACGGTCCAGGTTCTTGAAGGCGGTAATGTGAACGACGTTTGAAAAACATCCTGAAATTCTAACAAAAGTTCATCCAATGTACCATTTGGTTTATTATGAGTTACATTTAACCCATTAAAAGTTGATTGATTTATAGCTTCTAGCTACATGAATAGTAAGCAACAGGGATGAAGTTACTTAGTGATATTCATAAGTATAAAAAGAAACAAATGTGACGGGTAAAATGGCCATAAGGGGCGGTTTTTAGCCAATTTGTAACATAAGGGGCGGTTTCGTCCAATTTGTACTCATTTGAATTTTGAGAAGGCTATAAGGAATGCTTTATTAGACCATTTGCCCCTTCAAAAAATTAGGTCCGCACATTATGTAACTTTTGTACTAGTGATTCTTTTGTAAAATACTGCCCAATCTTTCCAATTAGCATATTGATAACTTGTTGCCTACGATCCTTTTCAAATTACATTTTATACCATCTATCTCGTTCAGTGGCGATAACCACTAAACTCTTGACATAACATAATATATATTTCTGATGGAACTAGCTAGTAGTACTATAACTGAACACTCAATGATCTCCAACATTAGTAGAGATGAATATATATAGACATGAGAGTTACATATAAATCATATAATAATATGATAATTAAATATGAGGACATAAGAAATATAAATCTACAAAGATGGTGTGTTGATAGCCTCCCTCAAGCGAATTGGTGGCGGTCGAAGGCGAAGCATGCTACAAAAAGACTCGAATTGAGATCTGGTAGACTGTTTGTAAAAATATCAACCACCTAAAGCTTGGTTGGAATTAACTTGGTGTGAAGTTTTCCCGAGGACATAAGTTCACGTATGAAGTGATAGTCCAATTCAATGTATTTCAATTTTTTGTGTGAAATTCGATTTTGAGTGAGAAATAGAGCACCACAATTGTCATAAAGCAGAGTTGGTTTGGTCGAGGGAAGAGCATGAAGTTCTGTGAGTAAGTGGGTTATCCATATGAGTTCAGCAGTAGTGTTCGCGATAGCTCTATATTCGGATTCATAGCTGGAACATAAACAGTGGGTTGCGTTTTAGCACACCAAGAGACTAGGTTACCCTTAGGAATATGGAGAAACCATAAGTAGATCGTCGTGTTTTAAAACACCTGGCACAGTCCGCATCCGAGAAACAAAGATGGGATGTGTGAGTGGAATTGGAGAAGGTGAGACCATAAGCAACTGTGCCTTTGATATAACGAAGAATCCTCTTAACACCCCGAAAGTGATCAATTGTTGGGGCAAGTAAAAATTGGTTTACCTAATTAACAGCTTAGGATATATCTGGTCGGGTAACGGTAATATACTAAAGTGCAACAACAAGTGAATGGTAGATGGACGGGTCAGAGTAAGCCTCACCTTGAGTGGTGAAGGATGTATTGGAGGCCAAAGACATGTAGGCATGTTTAGCATCCAACATGTGTGTGCGTTCCAATATTTCATGTGCATATTTTGCTTGATTGAGAAATAAACCTATGGGGGTATGAGTGACTTCAAGTCCAAGGAAGTAATTAAGAACTCTCATGTCTTTAATTGCAAACTTATTATTAAGCTTGGTTATGAAAGACTTGAATGTGGATCTTGATTGCCGGTGAGAATGAGGTCATCAACATAGACTAAGAGGTACATAATACACGTGTCACATTTGAAGATGAACAAAGAGGTGTCCGCTCGGCTATAGATGAAATCATTGGCTAAAAGAAATTCTTAATCTTTGAAACCAAGCACGAGGCACTTGCTTAAGGCCATATAATGCCTTGTTCAATTTGCATACATGATTTGGGTATTTTAGGTCTATGAACTCGGGAGGTTGTTCCATAAATATAAACTCATTAAGTTACCCATGTAAGAATGCATTATTGACATCAAGTTGATGTAGAGGCCATTGGTTGAGTACAACTAATGAAAGAACAATACGAATGGTGGAAGCCTTAATAACTGGACTGAAAGTATAGGAATAATCGAGTCCAAGAGTTTGGTTATAGCCTTGAGCTACAAGTCGTGCTTTATGGCGTTGAATGGTGCCATCCAAATTAAACTTTATCCGAAATAACCACTTTGATCCAACAACATATCAATCATTAGGTCGTGGAACAAGCGACCATGTATGATTTTTATGAAGGGCATCAAGTTCCCAAAGCATGGCATCAACCCATTTTGGGTCCTTAGCAGTGGTTGTATGACTTTTAGGAGTGGAGGTAGTGAACAAGGCATGATGCAATGGTTGGAGGTAACTTGAGAGAGATCGACAAAGTGACGAGGTTTGATTATTCCATCTTTGGCTCGGGCAGTCATGGGATGTGTATTAATGGAAGGTTGTGGAACGGTTGTGTTTAAAGTGGTAGTAGATGGAGACGTAGTGGAGATAGGAGCCGTGGTATGTGTGGGTGTGGGGGATTGAAACTCTAAGAAGGATGGTGGAAAAATTAATTGTATTGGTAGTTGGATTGGCAGTAGGGTCAAAGGAAGGCTAGGTAGGTGTGGTAATGGTTAGAGGGGTAGGGCTATCGACACATAGGGGACACGGAATGGATTTATCAATGGTATCATTTAGTATGGGTTTGGAGTTACTGGCAGGGGTATTTATAGGCATAGTGATAGAATCAACAAAGGTGGTTAATTCACTGGTGGGGAAAGAATTGAGATGACTATTGTTAAGAGATGTAAAACTGGTTTCATTAAACCTTGCATGGCGAGTAATGTATACACGTGAAGATAGAGGATCAAGACAGTGATAACCTTTATAAACGGGACGATAACCAATAAAGATACATGGTATGCTCCGTGGAGCTAGCTTGGTTTTAAAAAGCACGCCTGAGGCGCGCCTAGGCGTAAGGCGGCCTGAGGTGATTGGTGGTGCGCTTTGAGCTACTTAAGGCGAGGGGTGTACAGGAAGCGCGCGCCTCTGTGCGATTTTAGAGGAAGCGACGAGCGATGGCTTATGCGCTTTGTGTACATGCGGCCATCTATGAGTGAGAGGGTGTGTAAAAAAGAGTGTAGTGAGTGAGGAATCTCACCGAGACGAAGAACTAACCTGTGGTGGTTAAGGGATGGATGGTGCTGAAGCGGTGGTGGTTTTGAAACTAGAAACAAAAAATGCAGAAGAAAGTGTATAAGAAAGTGGTTGTCAGGGAAAGTGTACTGGAAAGTGAAGGAAGGAAACGTGTATTGGGAAGTGAGAATTTATTTTTTCCTTTATTTTGATATAAAAATTAAGTCTAAAACTCATTTTTTCTCTATAGCTATATATTTCAACTTTTCAGTAACTTTAATTTTAACGTTTCTTTATCTTTTAGTTCAATTTAATCAAATGTAATTTTTTACTCATTACTTTTTATCTTTTTGAATTCTCTTTAAAATAAATAACTTAAATTGCTTATGAAGTGAGTATATTATTTATTTAAGTAATATATAGTTTATACTTATTATTTTTATACTTGTATATTTTATTTTATGTATAGATATGTTACACATATAGCTTTATAGATTATAAACATAGGTTACTTGTATATTTAATAATACATAAAGCTTATTTTATAACGAGATTTTGGTGGGTGATTCTAAAAACCTATGTTAAATATAAAAAAAACTTATATAAAAACCTTGCGCCTAGCGTACAAAAAGCCATGCGCTTTTGCGCTTCGCGCCTTGCGCCTCGATTTTAGACCTTGTCGCCTCGTTGCGCTTCCCGCTTTTTAAAATCAAGGGAGCTAGCTTATGCTCCGAATAATCATGAAGACATGGAAAGACACGACATCCAAAAGTATGTAACATGTTGTAGTTGGAAGATTGATGGTAAATGACTTCATATGGGGATTTCCCATCAAGGACGGTAGAGGGTAGACGATTTATGATGTAAACCACCAATGAGAAAGCATCAACCTAAAATTAGGTGGGAATGTGTGATTTAAACAACATGGACAAGCCCGTTTCAACAATGTGACGGTGTTTTCGCTCGACCCGTCCATTTTGTTACGGGCTATATGGACATGAAAGCCTATGAAAAGTACCATTTTCTTTAAATAAAGTCCGGACTTTATTATTGACAAACTCAGTTCCTCCATCACTTTGGAATGTTTTTATTTTGCAAGAGAATTTAGTTTGACTATTTGAACAAAAGCTTGTAAAACACTAGGAAAATCAGATTTTTACCGTAACGGATAGAACCAAGTAAATCAGGAGTGATAGTCGATGAAGATGACATAGTAACGGTAGTTCTCATTAGTGTTAACTGGGGAGGGCCCCCAAAGATCGTAATGAACCAAATCCAAAGGGTGCAAGGACTGTTTATCATTATTATTAAATAGAATTTTTTGACTCTTTGCAAGTTGACAAGCCGAACAAATAATTGGTTTAGGTAATAAAGAAGAAAGCGATAACATTCCAAGTTTTTGTAACTTAATAATAACATTAAAATGCACATGAACCAAACGGGAATGCCAAATCTCAAAAGATGCTTTTGGAGTAGAAGAAGCAAATAAAACTTGGTGATTTGGTTGTAGGACGTAGAGACCATTTTCACACCTTACTTGAGCTAGGATCCGGTTGGTCTGCCGATCCTG
>BJCO01008807.1:0-12352 GCA_018326465.1 Flaveria floridana
GATTTTATTTTCGAGTTAATTTGTTAAAGAGACCAAACCTAAATGACCAAAAATATAATTTACTCTGATCATTACAACTCAAGAAGAATAGAGATGTATATCATGATAAAGCCTAAAATCAAATGGCTTTTGGCTTAATGTTATTAAGGTGTGTTATTTGTTTATCTCGAGAGGTTGAAAGTCAAATTCTACATGGACAAGTGGTGTAGACGACTAAAAACCTAAATCTAATCAATTGACGAGTAATGGGACGGATATTTAGATATAAGACTGAGTATGAGATTGATTTTTAGATTTCTCATTGATTTAGGTGAGTATGATATTAGACGGTATCCGATTGATTACCTAATCTATTTACTAATTCTGAAACCAAATACATTATCCTATGTTTATAAAAATTAAATATATAGTACGTTGAAATTGGTAGAAACTTAAAAATAATTAATTAATAGAACCATTAGGAGTGTAATTATTTAAAGTAAGTTTAAGATTAAGTTTCGAGTAATGAAGATGCAAAAGAAAAAAATAACAACAAAACAGCATGTAGACATTTATACTCAACAACATTGATACGCCACAAACCCGATAAGTAATGTGTAACGAGTACTTGGTAGGGGGTGTTAAAAAAACATCCGAATCCGAAATACTTGAAAAACTGAATTTCAGATATCCAAAAGTTCAGATTCAGATATTAATGTTGAAAATGTTCGGAGACTCGGATATATGATTATCCAGAAACTGATAAAAATAATATGTTATTTTCTTTAAGTATTGAATATATATTTTTTTTATTTTTGACTCTAGTCAATATATGTTGAGACTTTGTTAATGTGTGATGGGTTTTTATATCATCTTTTAAATGACATATATCTAATGGCTGGAATAATAAAAAATCAAATGGAAATTTAAAAAAAGAAATAAGTTTAAATACTGAATTTCTGAAAATTTAGGTATGAATACCTGAAATTTCGGATACCGAAACAGATGATTTCTATCTTTTGAAAGTTTACGGATATCCAAATACTTGGTCTGCTGACAACTTAACATCCTTATAGAATAAGCATAACTTATAAAAAGAAAACTTAGATATTTAATTATTGTGACAACATAAGAAAGTGACCAAATCAAACACCCAAGGAGACCGGAATCACCCACAACAGATTGGTATACGCATTATCTCCATTTATCGAATAATTAACGGCGAAGATTCGATCTACACAAGCTGTAGCCAATAGCTGTTCTTCCTGATTCTCTTTTTACACATCATATATGGCCGATTGATTTCTTCAATCCAGCAGGTTTATCAATTCATCTTCTGTTAGCAGTTTTTTTTACTCGAATTTCTCTTCATTTCTTCCGTTGTTGCGTACGGAACGGCTCTTCCGAACCCTAGGTTTGTACTTTTACTTTGTTTATGATTATCTGCTTTATTGATTGATTGATTGATTGATTGGTTATGATTGATCTTAGATTGTGTGCTCAATCTTCTGTTTCTGATAGATGATTAACCGTTGTAGGATTAGGGAGTTTGATTTTTATTTGGTTTGATTGGAGTTGGAGTAGTTTATGATAATTGAATCTATGAGGATCGCATTTGTTATTTGATTTTGGTGCTCTTGTCGTTTTTGGGGAATCATGTTTACTTGGATGACGAATGTTCAATTACTCAGCAGATTAGAACGTGTTGGTGTTGTATGTTAATAAAAAAAAATGACGTGGTTACAAATTGCTGTTGAAATTTCTGGAAAGGAGTTTGTAGAGGAGTTATTTGATTTTTGTTAGGCAGTGTGGGTTTATCATGCATGAAGAATGACCTGACATTTAGAAGTTTCACACTAGTAAGTTGTGATTTTTGTAGTGCATTTTGAGAAATTAGCAGCAGATTGTATCTTGAAACCTACTTTCAGCATGTCTTAAGTAGGATTAAAACTGCCCTCTGAAAGACATCTTTTATAACTGGTGGTCTGGCTGTTACATTATTGTTTTCTCTAGGGGCCCAGTTAGCTATAATCTGTTGCTAATTGCTATTAAGGTGGTATTGAGGCGATCATTTTGTTTTCTTCATGTCTCTAATCAGTTTCTTGTTCCATTTTACATAACATGTTAGAGCAATGGTACCCTTAGCTTGTTTTCTGTTCGTAGTTTATTTGTCATTCTTAATCTTTCCTCCATGTTCTTGATTATATATTTCTAATGTTCAGGGTTTCCTATTTATCTGCTTTGGTTTTCATCGGGTCTTCTGGTTTATCTACTTATAGAATGTATCAGTGCTTCTGATTTGCAAATGAAAGCAACTATTTAAGATGATATGCTGAGGTCCATATGGTGATCCCAGTTTATATTGCTAGTGTGCTGAACTACTCATTTATCTTTTATAACCAGCGCACGACAAGGTGGTCATTGATCAATGATTTTCTAACACCTTGTGCACGGACAATTTGAAGATTGTTTTGGATGAATTTACAGGATTCGTAAAGTTATAAGCATATAGTAAAGCCATATTGGCATGTGGGATGGAATTTAATGTTAAGTTGACTCGCACCTTTATGTCTTTAGGGCTTATTGTAAACATGGCTTGATTTTATAATATTAAAGAGCACATGGAAGAGCCAAAAAAGAAGTTTCCTCTTGATGCAAAGAACTACAAGCTATATGAGGAAATTGGTGAAGGAGTTAGTGCCTCCGTGTATAGAGCTCTTTGTATTCCGTTGAATGAGACTGTTGCAATCAAGGTTCTTGATTTGGAAAAGTGTAATAATGACCTGGTATGTTATTTCCTCCTACCTTTCTTCCACATAGCTTATCATAGATTAAACCATTTCCATTTCACCATTTGGTCTTGTTTTATGTATTACATGCCAATACATAAGTTGTAGGTTTAGGGTTATGTTAGGTATTACGTGCAAGCGGCCGACCCGAGGATTCGGTTAGGGCACATAAATCAATACAATACTACGGCTCGGGCCTTAAGAACTTGTTGGTATTTCTAATTGATTTCTAAAACGAGTGACGAGATAACAATAGCAATAATAGTAACAATAAATGTAACTATGCAGCGGAATGATAATCAATTACCGAAAACTAAAGCAACACAAGAACAGATCTGTGTTGTGTACCTTTTTTGCAGTTGAACAGCAGGCTAAAACAGAACAGTGGCAGAAGCCCCTGTCCTCGACAGAACAGCCCCTTGCGGCGGCTGTAGGTGGTTATCTGCGGCAATCAGCAGCCTTGCTGATTGCAGGTTGGTGGCAACCATTGAAACATACACGTGAAAAACATGCTTACACATGAAAGTTAAAGTTGTTTTGTACATGGTTGTTGAGAAAGCCGAACAGATGAAAAACAAAAACACTGGTAGAAGCGTAAAACAATGTATAACAAGAAAAAACACAACATTATGTTGTCCATGTCAACAACTCAAACCGATACATAGGAGCTGTAGGACCATATATAGGGAAAAAAATCAAACAAACATGCACCAGAAAGCTACGGAAACACAAGCAGAACTGAAAACCAACAACTAAAAGTGTAGTACAAGGTCATGTGTATCAAACCACTCCAACTCTTCTACAAGTGATATCAATATGAAAATTAGAAAATCCATCCCCAAAGTGTAAGATAAAGAAATGGAACTTTCATACAACCCTTCATCAGTGAAATAGGTGTTAATGGTCATTGCCTTGACTAGCTTGGCTACGGCTAGCATGACAATAACAATTATTATTATATCTCCTTTCTCATGTCACGTAATTGGTGGATTAGTTGAAGATAAGGATTTATGAACCCTGAAATCTTGTTTAAGCCATCTAAAATGATTTAGGGGCATATTAAAAGGCCCCTAAGGTTTATAAGGAATTATGGATTCCAGATCACGAAACAAATTACTTGGTTTTAGAGCACATAGCAGAGTAAATAACCTATTCACATTTCTTAAGGTTTAATCTTCATATTATATGCCATGTTTGGACCTGTGAGAAGATGCATTATGTTGAATTTTGTTAGTTCTTTGCATTAATGAGTGCATATTGTGTTTATTCATTCTTTCATTTATAAGTTTTTTTAATCCAAACAGGATGGTATCCGTCGCGAGGTACAAACCATGAGCTTGATCAACCATCCAAATTTATTACGGGCATATTGCTCTTTCACCGCTGGCCAAAGCCTTTGGGTTGTTACTCCATATATGGCTGCCGGATCTTGTCTTCACATCATGAAATCTTCTTTTCAAGAAGGTTTTGAAGAGCCTGTTATAGCCACATTGCTTCGAGAGGTCCTTAAAGCCCTGGTTTATCTTCATGCTCATGGCCACATCCATAGAGATGTGAAGGTAAGATAGTATGATGTAAATGTTTTCCATGGAACAAAATGGACAATAATGGAAGGCTTTTATGGTTTATTGAAAATAAATATAGTTTCTTTCTCAAATGATTTGTTATTCTTTTTTATGTTATTTTGGATTAGCTTTTACCTTTCTACACCTTATTTTTTATCTTCAGTATTTGATTCCTACTACCATTTACGAGTCTTGATGGGGGTTTTCAGGCAGGGAACATATTAGTTGATTATAATGGTTCCATCAAGCTAGCAGATTTTGGAGTGTCTGCATGCATGTTTGACACTGGGGATAGGCAGCGTTCAAGAAATACTTTTGTGGGAACTCCTTGCTGGTATGTTTTCTGTGTGGTATATGTTCAAGGTCTTGTTGTCTTCACTGACCTTTAAGATTGTTTAACCGTGTCCTGGACAATTTTCCTAGGATGGCACCGGAAGTTATGCAACAATTGCATGGATACGACTTCAAGTGAGTTATTATTCACTTGTTCACTCTTATTCTACCATACATCTTTTTTTACATCATTAAAACACTTTCAGTTAAAGATTTATAATTAAGGAATTGTGGTGTATCAACAGAGCAGACATCTGGTCATTTGGAATCACAGCCCTTGAACTTGCTCATGGGCATGCACCATTTTCTAAGTATCCACCAATGAAGGTAACTAGTTTATATCTCTTTAAATGGTTTTTTTTTACTACATGTACATCAGTATGTCTTGTTTTCTGCAGGTTTTGCTGATGACTCTCCAAAATGCACCACCTGGTCTTGACTATGAAAGAGACAAAAAGTTTTCTAAGGTTCTTGTCATCCTACGGCTAGGATCTAAACGACCTTTGAATGTTGTGAGCTAACTTGTAGCAGCTTTGCAGGCATTCAAAGAAATGGTTGCTGCTTGCTTAGTGAAAGACCCAAAGAAACGTCCCTCATCCGAAAAGCTTTTGAAACACCCTTTTTTTAAAAATGCACGAACAACTGATTATCTGGAACAGACTATTCTTAAAGGGCTTGTCCCCCTAGCTGACCGTTTTAGGATGCTAAAGGTGTTCGTTCTTTTATACAATGATTGTTACTGATTTATGTTCTTAGTCATTGTTTTTTATTTTTTATTTTGTAAGCTGTCTGACCTCCTTGTTTTTTCAGGAAAAAGAAGCAGAGCTTCTTATGCAGAACAAGGAATTATTCGGGGAAAGGGAGCACTTATCACAGGTGGAATTTCGATATATATCTATGAAAGGGAGCTTCTTATGCAAAACAAATCATGTGCTTTCCATGTACAATACTTTTTCTAATCAATAATTTTATCATATTTTTGGCAACATGCAGCAAGAGTATATTCGTGGAATTAGTGCCTGGAATTTCAATATTGAGGATTTGAAGAATCAGGCTGCCCTTGTATGTATTTTTTTTCCTTGTATTGGATTATATTAGAAATGACTGGTGTTTCACTTTGTTAACTTGTTTTTTTATGAGGGCAGATCCAGGACTATGATGAAATATCAAATGAAGATCTGAATGTAACTTCAAAGCAACAAAACAGACTCGATGATGTTGGTTTACCAGCAGAGAGGTCTTCCTCTGAGGTGTCTGATCATTCAGATTCTGGATCTCACCTTGAGGTGTTATATTAGTCGAATCCATATTGACTTTTCTCTTCTTCAAATTCTGCATCTGGATCAATTATGGGGTTTTGAAATTCAAGTAAATTATGTAAATATAAATCTTTAATTGTCTCAGGATGCAATTAATGAAATTCCTGATTTGGAGAGTTCATTTGCGGAATTTCCATTAAAGCCTCTTCAAGCACTCAAGTAAGATCATATCTTCCAAACTATCTGAAATTAACCTTAGTTTCTTTTATGAAATTGGCAAATTACTGGAATGGAAAAACGATGGTTAAAACTTGTTTTCCAATGGTATTGTTGTTCATTATTTAAAATAAATTATTTAGGGAATGGTGAAAATAAGTTGGTGTAATAGTGTAGTTTGTGAAGGTTTAAAACTTGCTAGAAATTTTATACATAAGTTGTTTTGGATTTTGATGCTCGAGTAATTTGTTAATACAGGGAATGTTTTGATGTTTGTGAAGATGATGGAGGTAATGATAATCCATCAGATAATGGACAGCAGAGTGCCATGAAGCCATCGGTAAAAACTGTGGATCAAGAAGCTGAAGTCAATGAGGTGAAGCATATTGGACAAAAAGATTCCTTACTAAAACCTACCATTGATGGGCCAAGAAAATATTTGAGTGGTTCACTGCTTCCAGATAATTCTTTTTCTCCTAAAAAGCTGGTTGCTGATGTGGACAGGTAACTATATCATCATCTCATTTTATTTTCTTGTTGGTTTTTGCAACTTAGGTCTGTCAAATCATGTAATAAATGAGATGCTCTACTAGCTTTTATTTCTTTAGTAATGTGGTTTGTCTTGAATATTAAGGGTTCATAGGCAAATAAAATAGAATTAAAAAAATTGACAAACTGCCATCTTCTATTTTCATTCTGACATTTAAAAATTACAAGCTAATATACGTATACTCTTTATGGTGCCTTCACAATACTGTTTTTGGAAAATAAGACTTGAACTAAACTAATCTAGCCGAACAAATACACATATATGGACGAAGTACCTAAAGATATTATATACACTAGTTCAATATATCTTCTTCAAACTAGAATTTGTGGAAAGGATTGTGTGCAATGGAGTAAAAGAAGCATAAAATGAGTGACGGAAGAGAAAAAACATGGAAAGAGGGAGAGATATACTACTACTTGAACAAATTTAAAGTATTTGTAGCGCGTTTTAATGGGACCAAATTTGAACTTAATTTGATACTGTAAGCACTATTCAACAATAAAATGGGATATCCTGATAAAAATTCGTATGTATGATTAATTAGCAAATTTTCTAGTTTTGTTTTGTTTGCACTTGCTACTTCATCCATATGTGTGTATGTGTGTGTGATAGAATCCGAACAATTAAGCAAGCAAACAAACAATACTGAATTGATAAAGCTGGCCCGATTCGAGAGGGGCTAAGTCTCCGTTGATTACAAATCAAATTGAACAAAAATAACTCGAATAATAATTGAAAGACAAAGCCTGTTAATTAAAGAAGATCATTTGTTAACTGCTCCTGAAACTGGGATCGTGCATAACTCCCCACCATTCCACTAATTCGCTGCTGTGTTGCCCCATTGGGTCCACCCAATCATTGAAAACAACCTTAAATTCTGATCCAGACCCAGGCCCATTTCGGCCCAAACCATGGCCCATCTCATCTACTTTAGCCCGATTCCTGTTTCTTCGTGTGTATACGTGCTGGATTCTATCATTACTTCCCCCGCGGTAAAACGCCTTGTCCTCAAGGCGGAATGTAGGAAATTGCTCCGCAATCAAATCGTATTGTTCCCAAGTCGCTTCTTCAGCCGGTCGTCCGCACCAAGAAATTAACAGCTCCAAAACTGGTTGACCTGCCTCCTCGACCCATCGGTGAGAGACCACCGTAGATGGAATAAGATCAACTTCCCAGTCCGTAGTAAGAGGCAGTGGAGCAGGTGGAGTAGAAGAGAAGGATCCTCTAGCAGGTTTAAGCATGGAAACATGAAACACCGGGTGAATTCTGGCATCTGGAGGCAACTCCAATTCGTAAGCTACCGGTCCGATCACACGTTTAATGCGATAAGGACCAAAAAACCGAGGAGAAAGCTTCTCATATCGACGTTTAGCCAAACTACGCTGTCGATAAGGTTGAATCTTCAGAAACACATAATCATCGACCTGAAAGGAGAGCTCTCGACGTTTACTGTTGGCTTGAGCGCGCATACGATCCTGAGCCTTACTAAGATTGAGGCGGAGGAGTTTAATCATATCATCTCGAGTAATCAATTGTTGCTCGAGATCGGCATTTTTCGTATCCCCCATGGTGTAAGGTAAAAGCAGAGGTGGATCGCGACCATAAACCACCGAAAAGGGGGTAGTACCTATGGAAGTATGATACCCGGTATTATAGGAAAATTCAGCCCAAGCCAGGTAGGAACTCCATTTGACAGGTTGCTCGTGGGCAAAGCAACGTAGGTAAGCTTCAAGGCAGCGGTTGAGCACCTCCGTTTGCCCATCGGTTTGCGGGTGGTAGCTGGTGCTTAATTGCAGCTTAGTTTGACTTAATCGGAACAACTCCTGCCAAAAATTGCTAAGAAAGATGACGTCTCGATCAGAAACAATGGAGCGGGGGAAACCGTGTAGACGCACAATTTCTTTGCAGAATACCAAGGCGACAGATTTCGCTGTAAATGGGTGGGATAAACCGATAAAATGGGCGTACTTGCTTAACCGGTCGACTACGACTAAGATGGTATCGAGACGGTTAGACACCGGTAAACCCACGATAAAATCCACGGAGATATCCTCCCAAATACGTTCCGGTATGGGAAGTGGTTGTAGCAATCCGGCTGGTGAAAGAGTTTGGTACTTCTGTTGTTGACAAGTGACACATTGCTGCACATAAATGCGAACCTCTTGTTTCATACGTGGCCAATAATATTGAGAAGATAGCCGCTTGATGGTCTTCAAAAATCCCCCGTGACCACCCATTAGAGAGTCATGGGCTTCCTGCATTAACTTGAGTTTTATGTGAGATACATCGGGAATGACTAATCGTCGCTTATAAAACAGAAGTTGGTCTAGCAAAGTGAAATCTGGAAATGAGGAAGGATCCGCGTTCAATTGCTGAATAATTCCACTCGTGTGGCTATCTGTCTGTAAACCCCTACGAATCTCCTCCACATCAACACAATAAGGTATGGTTAAAGTCAACAGCTCACTAGAATGGGGCATACGAGAGAGGGCATCTGCACCTTTGTTTTCTTTCCCCGGTTTATGAGAAATGGAAAAGTCGTAAGGCATGAGCTTCAACAATAACCTCTGCTGCTCCGTTGTTGTGATTCGTTGTTCGAGCAAAAACTTGAGAGTATAATGATCGGTACGAATCTGAAAATGACGACCCAAGAGGTAGTGGTTCCATTTTTGGACAGCCAACACTAGCGCTAACAACTCCCGATCGTATGCAGATTTGAATCTAGTAGAAGGGGAAAAACCCTTACTAAAATAAGCCACCGGGTGTCCTTCCTGCGAAAGAATGGCCCCTACCCCCTCAGATGATGCATCGCATTCCACCACAAATGTTTTCGAGAAATCCGGTAACCGTAGTACGGGAGCAGAAAGAAGGGCCTGTTTTAGTGCAAGGAAGGCTGCAAGCGCTTCGTTGGACCACCTGAATCCATCCTTCTTGGTGAGGGCAGTTAGTGGCCTTGCAATCAACCCATAATTTTTTACAAACCGGCGATAATATCCGGTTAACCCCAAAAATCCTCTCACTTGTTTGACATTGGTTGGGGGAGGCCAAGATTGAACCGCTGCTACCTTTTCCTGTTCAACATGTACACCTTCAGCTGTTACCACATGTCCCAAAAATACCACTTTAGATTGTCCAAAACAGCACTTTGATAATTTAGCAAAGAAACGATGCTCGTGTAACAACTTAAGTGCCTGTTCCAAGTGTTGTATATGCTGAGTCATACATGTGCTGTATATGAGGATATCGTCAAAGAAAACCAAGATAAAACGTCGTAAAAAGGGGCGAAATAAGTCATTCATAACCGCTTGGAAAGTCGAAGGTGCGTTCGTAAGACCGAACGGCATGACCTTGAATTCATAGTGCCCGGAATGTGTTCGAAAAGCTGTTTTCGGGACGTCTTCTTTGGTAACTCGGATCTGATAATAACCGGAGCGTAGATCTAGTTTCGAAAATACCGTAGCCCCGTAGAGTTCATCTAATAGTTCATCGATGTTGGGAATGGGGTACTTATCAGCCACAGTGATCTTATTAAGGGCCCGATAATCCACACACATCCTCCACGAATTATCCTTCTTTTTGACTAAAAGAACAGGGCTTGAAAAAGGGCTGGTACTTGGCTGGATAAAACCTGCTGTTAGTAGCTGTTGAACTTGAGTTTCAATCTCTGTTTTTTGGGAATGTGGGTAGCGGTAGGGTCGGATATTAGGTGGGGTAGCATTGGGTAAAAGAGGGATTGAGTGGGTTTGGAAACGAGTGGGTGGTAGGTCTTGTGGTTCATCAAATACAGTCGAGTAACGGTTCATAATAGGTTGTAATTGTTGTGGGATTGAAGGGGCATTGGTAGGATCGATAGCTAGATGCTGAAAACTAGAAGACTTTTGTGGGCCGGAAGGAACTCCCTGTAGTTTGTACTTCACCCCGTCAATGGTGAACACCATAAACAACTCCCGCCAATTGGCTTGGACAGTGTTTAAGGTTGCTAGCCACTGAATTCCCAACACTAGATCAGCCCCGCCCAGTGAAAATGGGTGAAAATCTTGAGTAATCTTGAGATTATCCACCTGCACAGTAACATCCTTGCACACCCGCCCACATCGGATTATATCTCCGTTCCCAATTTGGACCCCGAAAGGTGGAACTAATCGAGTGACTAGTTTCAACTCATTAACCAAAACATCAGATATAAAATTATGAGTGGATCCCCCATCTACCAAAATAAGTACTTCTGTGGAGTTTAACGTACCGTGAAGTTTCATGGTAGTCGGGTGTGATTTTCCAAGGATTGCGTGCAGACTTATCTCAGCGGTATCCTCCTGCGTGCTCTCGCGGTCCGGGGTTTCATTCATGGGTGGCTCCTCAATTTCCTCATCTGCCTCCAACACCTTAAACGTACCCGTTTTACAACGGTGTCCTGGCCCATATTTGTCTCCACATCGGAAACACTCGCCACGAAGAAATCTCGCTTGTTTCTCGCTATCCGAAATACGACTGGTGGATTTGGATTGGGTTGTAGCAGGGTTTGTAGGTTTACTGTCGAACTGGGCAGCTTTGGGTTGAGAAGACCCGGTTGACACCTTATTAGAGCGGTTTGAACTTCCTTTCGCTTCATACTCCAGAGCCAGGCTGACTGCTTTATAAACAGTCCTTGGTTTATGGAGTCGAACATCAACTTTAAGTTCCTCTTTAAGACCGCTCAAGAAGACCCCAAGAAGGCAGTGGTCGGGCCAATTGGAGACTCTAGACGATCTCTTTGCGAACTCTTGACGGTATTCTTGAACGGAACCAGTTTGTTTAATGTCGCACAAGTGCTCGTCGGGATTCCGAAACTCAGCGGGTCCGAAATTCTTTTGGAGAATGCTGACTAAATCCTCCCAGAACTCAATGTGTTGATCGCTCGATAACCAGGAGTATAAATCCAGTGCGTCTCCCTCTAGATGCATGGAAGCCACATCAACTCGATCCTCCTCCGGTATGTTATAATAGCGAAAGTATTTTTCAGCTTTGAGGACCCACCCCCGAGGATCACCATCGCTAAATGAAGGGAAGTCTATCTTGTTATAAGGTCGCTGATGCCGGTTATTACTCCAGGAAGAATCGCCCTCCTCATATCGTCCCCCTCCACCCGACTTTTCTTTGAATTTTGATTCAGACTTAAGATTCGCGACATCGGCTTTCAAGGATTCCATGGATTCGGCTATGGCTGCTAATTGTGTAGCAATCGGATCCGGTGGATTTCCCTCGCCCGAGTTGTGTCGTGTTTGAACCATCGTTTCCCGGCAATGGAACCAATGATAGAATCCGAACAATTAAGCAAGCAAACAAACAATACTGAATTGATAAAGCTGGCCCGATTCGAGAGGGGCTAAGTCTCCGTTGATTACAAATCAAATTGAACAAAAATAACTCGAATAATAATTGAAAGACAAAGCCTGTTAATTAAAGAAGATCATTTGTTAACTGCTCCTGAAACTGGGATCGTGCATAACTCCCCACCATTCCACTAATTCGCTGCTGTGTTGCCCCATTGGGTCCACCCAATCATTGAAAACAACCTTAAATTCTGATCCAGACCCAGGCCCATTTCGGCCCAAACCATGGCCCATCTCATCTACTTTAGCCCGATTCCTGTTTCTTCGTGTGTATACGTGCTGGATTCTATCA
>BJCO01008811.1:0-12418 GCA_018326465.1 Flaveria floridana
TATGTATGTATGTATGTATGTATGTATGTATGTATGTATGTATGTATGTATGTATGTATGTATGTATGTATGTATGTATGTATGTATGTATGTATGTATGTATGTATGTATGTATGTATGTATGTATGTATGTAGGTATGTATAGCAGCCATGGGGATGGATATAAGAGGAGATCACTTACTCTTCTAGGGTTTATGTTAAGGTAACGAAGAGAGAGAACTAGCCAACCAACCTCATTACCACCGGAACAACAACCACAACCGTAATTGACCATCGCTGCCACTTTATCAACAGTCACCCCACCAGTGGGTGACCGTGACACCCATTGCACACGAAATCACCATTGAAGGTTTTAGGACACCGTCGTTGTTGCAATCTCGGTCTAAAACAATAAGATCAACGTTATCTCCATCATCTTTGTCACCACCACCTTGCGATTAATATTTGGGTTATCTTTGTCACCATTATTGCGGTTCAGGTTACCACACCATCTAGAGTGATATCAACCACCACCACTTCCCGCCGCCACTTCCAACATCTTTGTCACCAATACCATCCCGATTAAGATCTGGGTTCTTTCTCTCAATTGGGATTTTCTTATGGTTCAGATCTCGGTTCTCCTTGTCGTCACCACCGGCTTTGTCCACACCACCATTGCGGTTAAAATCTCAACTTTTATAAGCTTTTTCTTGCTGACAGTTTTTTCTTTTTTACGTTTGTAGTGTGTTATTTTTTAGTGTTTAAATCATTTGTATCTGTTTAGTTTATTTGGTTAATGTTAGTGTTTAAAGCATTTTCGAAATTTCTTTTAATGTGATTTCATACAAATGTTGATTTAATGTCTTGGCTAATTTTTTTAAAAATGATAACTTATTATGGATTCATATTTGTCATTTAAAAAATAAAAGATTTAATGGTGGAACTTGTATTTCATATTATGAGAAATTGAAATTAATTTCTTTTTGTAAGAAACTATTAAAACCTTGAGGATGCACATTCTTATGAAAGGTGAAAAAACCATTTTTGCATATTGTTAAATCAACTTAAATTATATTTAACTTTTTAGATAACTGGAGAGTGAAGGCTATCAGAAGGAAAACTACCGTAATGATGATTGCAGGACCGGTTAAGGGAGGTCTAGGGAACCGGGTTTAAGTAAAAGATGCAAAGAACACAAGTAAACAAGGAGACAGAACTCAAAAACAATATGATATAGTTTTCAAGAATGATGTATATTAATCTCAAATTCTTTTACAAGTGTTACAATGCCTAAATAAGATACAAGACCCTGAGATACTTTATACTACACCCTACAACCGGATATACATTGAAAGCTAGTTGGAAAAATCAATCGAGAACAAGATCAATGTAGAGTCAACATGCAGATTGCTTTTTGACTAGTGATAATGACATGCCATAGCTCATATCCTAATATATTACAAAAAGGATAAAAGTAAATAAAATAGAAAGTTACAGAATCTAGACCTCAATGTATAGTTGCAAAAGCATGGACCTTTTCACTAACTTATGCAAATTGATGAGACTACAGAGTTGCATCGGAAAGTGGGTCAGCTTTATGCAAACGAACATCCGAGGAAAGCATATTCTCCTCTGTATCGGAAGAAACCAGTCTTCTCTTTATTGGCTTTGGAATACTTTGTCTTTGAAGATTGGGAAGACTTCATCTTTGGCTTCAGAAGATTTGTTCTTTGGCTTCGGAAGGTTTTACACTTAGAATATTTTCTGTGCAGAGTGTACAAATTTCAAAGTAACTTCTACCCTATACATAGGGCATGCAGGAAGCCTTTGGTTGCTTTGTTTGCATCATCCTTCTTATGTAACCTTACAAACTCCCTCTAGGCTGATGCTACCAAAAACAGAGAAGATTGTTCATCAGTTGACAGTCTTCGTTAGGATCAACACCATTCCTTTCTTCATCATTTGGATAGGATCCCTTCTCATGTCATGGAGATCATGCAGAGGTAGATCAAGCATGTCTTGCCAGAAGTAAACATCATGACCACCTTGATCTCTAATGACATACCATATGTCTGGATTTGCAGCAATGGTCCAAGATAGGATGGGTCTTCCAGCTACAAAAGGTTGTGCCTGAATATGAGTTGGTTGAGCAACTTCTTGTTGCACTTCCTCAGTACGCTTTGACTCATCCTCAGGTCTGGAGGTGGATGCCTTTGGCTTATTCTTAGATACACTCTTCATGGCCATCCACTTCTTCATCTTTGGTGTCGTTAACTGAGAGGGTTGGTCTTGAGTACCAGGTTGTTCTGTTGTGCCTCTCTCAGTTGGGTCCTCTTTCATCATAGGTTCAGAAAGAAAGGGAGTAGAACCTTGCTATGGAATAGAAGATGAAGTTAGTTGAGATGCAGCTGAAATTCTAGGTTTTGTTATCTGAGTTGGTTCGACCTTAACCTCAATATCAGAAGGAGCTTGGCTTGGTAGAGAATGCAAGTCCACAAGCTCTCCCTTTTTTAATCTTCTACTTGATCATTTTAATGTGCTCGTCCATTGTGGATAGAGATATTGGACCAAGCCTCCTTCTGGAGAATCCATATAGCTTCAAGAAGCTCATTATCCTTTGTCTATCAGCAGAGTTCTTTTGACTTTTTGGATGATGGCTCTTGACTTTGCAGCTTCTTCCCATATTTTTCTCTTAGCAGCCTTTTCTTCTATAATGTACTATTGTTCCATCTGCTTAAGATATTCAAACTCAATGTATTCATATAAGAGGAGAAGAAGTGCGGATGCCTTGTAAAGACCTGTGGCACTCAGGTAGTTGATCATATTTTGTCTATCAACCTTCTTATCTACCTGAGGTCGTTCAAGTGCCACAGCCTCTCTCTCAGGGCTTTCATAAACTCAGGAGATGGTAGGAGCATTTTTGTAAAGCCTCTTTTGCCTTCTTTCTTCTTTAACTTTAAGGAGCAACTCTGGATCCTCTGCTCCTTCTTCTCCTTTGTGTGTTCTAAGTCTGCCAGTTCATCAGTTCTTCTAAGAGAAGAGAGATGAGTTCATCTATATTGTATTTCTGGCCCCCAAGTAGTTTATTCTGGCAGCCCTCAACTCATCATCTTGAGTGTTTGCCCTGGGGGCTGCCGTGATTGCAGGTTCCATGAAGCCTTGAGACCCACTTAAACTCTCTCCCCTTATCTTCCCCTTACTCTCTCTTTCCTCCACCTCAATCTCCTTAGTAGTCAGTTTCTTTTCCCTTTGTCACTCATAGTCCTTAGCGACTCAGGGTGGAGAGAACTTTGGCTTTCATTGCCTGATTTAGTAGTCAGGCTCTGGCCATAGACAAGATGTGAAACACCTCCACCAATTGGTCCCTCTCTGAAGGTACTGGATGTTGAAGTTGTAGTTCCTGTGACAATGATCACAGGTTCTATCACTGAGCCTTCAGTCAAGGTTTCCCTTTTGATGCTAATCTTAGGATCCACCAAAACCTCTAGTTGACCAATGACATTGCCTGTTTGCATTTGTCTTCTTCTTTGTCTTAAATCCTCTTACCCATTTTGTCCGCATGCCTGTGTTGACTTGGATTGGCAAGTGGCATATTGACTAGAGGAAGATTGTCATAGTAACTCAAGATTTGAAAGCTGAAGACCTCTTGTTGTCCTTGAAAACTATTCAATGTAAGGGCTCTAATATCAGCATCATACCCCCACCCTAGTATTTTATTTGTAGCTCCATAGGGTTGGGATGGCATTGCCCTTGGTATACCCTTCAAAAACAAGCTTTGTATGAGTGAGTTCACATCAATATGGACTTGAGGAGGTTGCTGAGTATGGACAATTGCAAGTGAGGGCGGTGAGTCCTTAATGTCCATACCCGGTGAAGGACTCCCAGGTTTTGTGATTGTGTTGACTTCCTTCCCCTTTTTGGTAACATCAACCTATTACATGGGTGAGCTAAGGGTTATGTCTATCACATCCTCAAGTTCTTGTGTTACTGTTTGAATCCTCCTGAAAGATATCCTAGCTAGTTGTTCCTTGAGATCAGAAATCTCAAGTTGCTGATCATTGACCCTTCTTTCAAATGTAGTCACTTGAGGTTCCAAGTGACTAACCTCGAAGACTAAATAAGAGCATGTTTTGGATAGTTTTTACACCTTTAATCTGTGGTTCCCCACATCTTTAGTAGAAGAATCACTGGGGAATGAAAGAATTGGACCTAAGCCTTCTTCCTCATCACCAGCCTATTGTTCTTGGATGGTGGCTTTCCCCTGTACATTGACAGCTTCAATTGAAGTGTCAATGGGCTAGGTTGTCATGGTTGAGGACTTAATGATGTAATCACTTATAGAAGTGTGAGCATCTTCCATATGGATTCCTTGGACATGTTTAGGAAGATCCACCTCAATGGTAGGTGGATGATGTAGGCTTGATATGGGAGAAACAGGAGTACTTATCTCTCTTTGAGCAGGGGAAGAAAAGAGAGACTCATGGTACTCACTAAGTGTCATATCCTCCTCATCATAGAAGTCTAGGCTAGGAATTGAGTGGTTTAGATCAAGAGGCTGGGGATGGTAACTTTTCCTTGAAGGTTGTTTACTAGAGTGTTGAGACTCTGAGTGAAGGCTTAAGGCTTGTTGGGTCATGAGCTCATCAGCCTAAGCATGAGGAACCTCATGGCTGATTCTTGATGAAATGGGCCTGGTTTGCTTCTCAGGAGAAGTAGGAGCTCTAGTCTTCCTGTATAGGTGTTGATATGGGAGCCTTCACAGGTTGAATAACCTGAGAAGGGGTTCGTTTGGATCTTCTTTGGTAGGTGAGGGTTGTTTGTGGCTGTGTGGGTGGTGTTGAATTGGAAGGTGGCTTCAACACTAGCTGGTGCTACTAAGTTGTCACCTTGAGTAATGAGCTCTAACATTTTCAGTACTAGGGCTGTTTCTACCCCTGAAAAGCCCACAGTAGGCTTTCTCATAGTTTTGAAGATACCAGGCTTCATCTGTTCCAATTTGAGAATATTACTTGTTCCCCTCAACTGTGACCCTAGTTCAAAGTTGAGAAATTGCTGGACATATCTAGGGAACATGTAATACTCTAAGGAGTTCAAGTTTGCAAGTAAATTAGTGTGCACAAATTATGAATGCCTAAACTTTACCCCATGATCCATCCTATAGACTATGAATGAAAGGTCTTCTGGAACTTCGTCCCATCCTTTATGTTTGTTAGACAAGCTGTGGATGATAACAAAATTTTAGGAAGGACAATTCACCTTCTGCATCATCCACCTGAAGATGAGCGTTTATGGAAGCTGAAGTGATGAAGATTGTCCTCCCCTACACTGTGGCAGACAGTGCCTTCTCCCCATCCATGGTGACCTCTTGGAAGGTCCTCTAAAGGTCCAAAAGTTGATCCTTACATAGTGGAGGATCAATGGTAAGGGAGTTGAAGTAGTCTGATAGAGTTAGAAAACGACACACCTCTGAGAAACTTGGATCTTTCTTAGAGTTCAATAGAGCTACTTGATTATGTTACCTGTGAAGATGCATGGACAAATTAGGTTGGTTTATGCGGTCAAAGTTGGCCATTTGAGGGAGCTTTGAGGTGAAGGAAGCTAAGAACAAAGGCGATGGGTGTGTGAATTTAGGTTTAGAGAATTTGCAGATGAAGAAGATAGTGAAAGAGGGGGGAACCGTTGGGTATATTAAAATGAAATAGATTTCAGACAAAGTTAATTTGAAAGAATAAACTTTGAAATTCGAATGTCGGTCCCACGTCTGCAAAAAGGCCCAAAAAGTTAGTTTTCTTGTAAGTCGAAATTCTTCGGAAGGTAATTTGTGTTCAGATGTTTTGTAAAAAACTTCCAAAGCCAATTTTTACTTCGGAAGATATTCCTTAGCTTTATGAAAATTTGTTTCGGAAGAAAAATTACTTAAGTAATTTTCTCTTCTGAGACATATTTGGCTTCGGAAGAGATTAAAATTGGAAGTTTTATTTCAAAGAAATAAATCTTTAGAGACATAATTTCTTTCAGAAGAATTGGTTCTTCAATTACATATAAGTACTTATAAGCATATCTTGCCTTCAGAAGAAATATCAATATTTCTTCGGATGTAAATTTTTTATAAGTAGTTATCTGTTTGGAAGACTTAAAATTCTTTCGAAGAAAATTTTAATGTCTTCCGAAAGAAAATATATTTGAGAAAGATTTTCTCCCAAAGTAAACTGGGCTTATGTAGGTGATTGCTTAGACAACTTAGGACACACAGTTCCTTTTAGAATGAATCTTGTATTCAGTTTTAAGAGTCTCTACTCAAAGTTAATCATCCTAATAGCTAATACAAGATATCTAAATATCTGTTCATCAAAAACGTTTGTGAACAGATCAGGATATTGTTCATTTGTGTTAACTTTGACTAGTTTTATTAATCCATTTTCAAAGTTATCTCTATTAGATGATATCTGATGTTAATGTGTTTAGTCCTTGAGTGCTGCACAGGATTCTCAGTGATAGAGATAGCACTATTTTTTCTACATGCATAGGAGTCTATTTGAAGTTTTATCCATAGTCCATTATTTGATTCCGAATCCAAAGCACTTGAGCACAACAGCTAGCAACAACAATGTCTTCAACAATGTAGACTTTCCAATCATGTTATAGCCACAACAGTCACTATCTGTATATGCATATAGATTGAAGTGAAAATTCTTTGTATACCAAAGGCCGGGAACCTTTGAGATATCTAAGAATCCATTTGACAGTACCAGGTGTGACATCTTGGGGTTGGCTTGATATCTCGCACAAATACATGTGGCAAACATGATATCATGCAAGCTAGCTGTAAGATACATAAGAGACCCAATCATTGCCTTGTAAAGATGTTCATCAACACTTCCCCTCAAGATCAAGTACAAGGGAGTGGTTTCTGGCTATGGGTGCCTTACAATCTTACATACAGTCATTTTGAATATTGTAAGCATCTCTAGGAATACTCTGACTGACTTATGAATATGACATTGTCAACTTGCTTCACTTGAATTCCTTGAAAGAAATTAAGTTCCCCCTCGGCACTCATTTTAACTCTATTCTTCATCAGCCTCTTAAAGTCTTTGCAGAGCTTTGGATTTGTTAACCCATAGATAATGTCATCTACATATACTTGAACTAGCATCAAGTAATTCCATGTTCCTTTGATGAAGAGAGTTCCATCTATAGTACCTATCTTATATCCATGCTGACAGAGATACTAAGGTAATGTCTCTTACCACTTTCTTGGAGCTTGGTGCAGCCCATAGAGAGCTGTATCAAACTTACAGACATAATCAGGATGATCTAGGTCTGCAAAGCCAGGTGGTTGCTTGACATACACCTCTTCATCAATCACCCCATATAAAAATGCACACTTGACATCAAGCTGATAGACCTTGAAGTCCTTGGATGAAACAAATGCTAGGAGTATCCTAATAACTTTAAGTCTTGCTACAGGAGCAAAGACATCAGCGTAGTCAATTTTCTCTTCTTATGTGTACCCTTGAACAACCAGTCTTGCCTTGTTCTTAATGACAAGTCCTCTATCATCCTTCTTGTTCCTAAAAAACTATTTGTTTCCTATGATAGTCTTCCCTTCAGGAAGAGGACATAGGTCCAAACCTTTTGTCTTTTGAATTGAAGCAGTTCCTTGTGCATTGCTTCAACCCAACTTCCATCCTCAAAGCCTCACCAACTTTCTTTGGCTCTATCCGGGACAATAAATAAGAGTATAGAGAAATAGTTTTTTCATGGGTTTGTGGTGGGGTGTGACTTGTGGATTCTAAGTTGATCGATTACAACAAGTTAGTTGGACAGATCTAAAATTGTAATGTTTAGATCTGGCAATAAGGAGTCTCCCACCACATCAGCACACTTATCAAGAAAAGCTTGATCAAATAAGTGTGTGACATTATTGATGTTGTCTTTAATAGAGTGGTTATCAGCATCAAAAAATTATTGATCTACTTATCAAGAAAAGCTTGATCAAATAAGTGTATGACATTATTGATGTTGTCTTTAATAGAGTGGTTATCAGCATCAAAAAATTATTGATCACTTTCACCACCACCATTTTCTCCTATATTTGAAGTTCCTTCATTTGAGTTTTGTGCCTCTTAGCTGGAATTTGTTGGAGCCTCAGATGTATCAGTTTGATTTGCAATTTGTGTGCTGATAGGAACTCCATTTGCAAGGTTAGGTATCACTGGAGCTGAAGTAGTAGTCTTGCTTGGTCTTCTCAACTCAAATCTTAGGTCAGGACCTCCTATTGATAAATTATCTATAGATTATGAATCATTCTCACAAGATTTGTTAAAATGGTTGGCAACTAAATCAAGATCAAATAACCAATCAGGACTAGAACCTTTCACACAGGGAGTGTGCTTATTGAAGATCATATTGGCTGATCTTCAACTTCTCTAGTTCAGATATTGTATACTCTATAAGCCTTAGCTTTGGAAGAGTATCCAATAAAATGTCCTTCATCTGATTTCTCATCAAACTTGGCTACTTGATCTTTGGTATTCAATATGGTGCAAGGATATCCAAATGACCTGAGACTATTGAGATCTTGTGATCAATTTGATTCTTAATTTTTAGAATGAAGTACTTGAAGATCTCAGGAGTCTATTGAGATCAAATAGGGATGAGACTATTGAGAACTTGAAAAACTTTATTCTAAAAATTGAGAATCAATGTGATCACAAGGTCAAGACCAAAATATGTGATCAACAAACTGAATTCAAAAACCAAACCTTTAACATATTTTATCATGAAAAAGGTATTATAAGATAATATAGTGCTCCCAGGACTCCTTAGCAAAATGGTGTTGCCGAGAGGAGAAACAGGACATTTATTGAAGCTGTAAGAACCATGGTATCTGACTCTAAACTGCTCATCACCTTCAGGGTAGAGGAAATTAACACTGCCTGCTATGTGTATAATAGAGTTTTAGTAGTAAAGACTTATGGTAAGACTCCTTATGAGTTGTGGCATAAAAGGAGGCCTTTCATTGGTTTCCTCAAATCATTTGGATGTCCTTAAACCATCTTGAATACCAAAGATCACGTAGCCAAATTTGCTGAGAAATCAGATGATGGACACCTCGTTGGATACTCTTCTCAAGCTAAGGCTTATAGACTATACAATCTCAGAACCAGAGTGGTTGAAGAGTCAACCAATATGACATTCAATGAGAACACTCCCAGTGTGAAAGGTTTTGGTTCTGATTGGTTATTTGATTTCGATTTAGTTACCAACTATTTTAACAAGTCTTGTGAGTATGTTTCGGGATCTATAGGTAACTTATCAACAGGGGATCCTGATCCAAGATTTAAGCAGAGAAGACCAATCAAAACACTACTTCAGCTCCAGTGGTAACTAACCCTGCAGATGGAGTTCCTATTAGCACAACCATGACTAACTCAACTGATACATTTGAGGCGCCTACAAACTCCTCCTCAAAGGCATAGAACTCAAATAAAAGAGCTTTAAATGTAGGAGGAAATGGTGCTGGTGATAGTGATCAACAATTTCTTAATGTTGATAACCACTCCATGGAGGACAACATCAATGATGTAACACACTCATTGGATCAAGCTTCTCCTTGATAAGTGTGTTGATGTGGTGGGTGACACTCCATTGCCTGATCAACTTGTTGTGATACCTCAACTCAGGATCCACTAGTTACACCCCACCCATGACAAAAATGTTTTTCTATACTCTTGCTTCTTGTCCCAGATAAAGCCAAAGAAAGTTGATGACTCTTTGAAGGATGTAAGTTGGATTGAAGCACCGTTTGAGGAGCTGCTTGAATTCAAAAGGCAAAAGGTTTGGAACTTATGTCATCTTCCTCAAGGGAAGACCACTATAGGTACTGAATGGGCTTTTAGAAAATAAGAAAAATAATAGAGGACTTGTCATCAAGAACAAAACTAGGCAAGTTGTTCAATGGTACACACAAGAAGAAGGGATAGACTACACAGATGTTTTTGCTCCAATGGCAAGACTTGAAACTGTTAGGATATTCCTTGCTTTTGCTGCATCCAGAATTTCAAGGTCTACCAACTTGATATCAAATGTGTTTTTTTATATGTTATGATCGATAAGGAGGTGTATGTCAAACAACCACCTAGCTTTGCACACCCATATCTTCCTGATTATGACTACAAGCTTGATAAAGCTCTTTCTGGGCTACCCCAAGCTCTAAGGAACTGGTATGAGGCACTATCTCAGTATCTCTATCAACACGAATTCAAAATTTGTACTATTGATGGAACACTCTAGATCAAAGGAATATGGCTGCAAAGTCTACATATGGGGGATGTCAATTCCTTGGTGGAAAGGATAGTCTCATGCAATACAAGAAACAATTCTGTGTGTCTGCATCTGTTGCTAAAGCTAAATACATTGCTGCTGCTATTTACGGAGCTCAAGTGCATTGGATTCAGAATCAGATGCTGGACTAGGGATTCAATTCAAGGAGACTCCAATCCACATAGAAAATAACAATGCTATCTCTATCACAGAGAAATCTAGTAGCCAAGAACATAGTACTGGGGATGAGGAAGAAGAATTTGGTCCTATTGTCTCATCTCCCGTGATTCTTTTAATGAAGATGTGGGGAGTATGAAACTAAAGGTGCAAAAACTGACTCAAACCTGGACCTATTTAGTCTCAAAGGTTAGTCACCTTGAAACTCAGGTAACAATCTTTCAAAGGAGGGCGAAAGACCATAAACTTGAGAACATCGATCACAAGGGCGAGTTAGCTGAGACACCATTCAGAAGGACTCAACCAGGTCCACAAGAACTTGTTGATGTGGTGGAACTAACCTCCAGCTCACCTATGAAAGAGGGGGATGCTACCAAAAAGGGGGAGAAAGTCCTAGAAATCATAGAACCTGGGAATTCTTCTCAGAGTATGGACATTAAGGAGTCACCACCCTCACTTGCAATTGTCAATACTCAGCAACCTCCTAAAGTCCACATTGATGTGGACTCACTTATACAAAGTTAGTTTGAGGAAGGTATACTAAGGGCTATGTCTACCCCATCCTATGATGTTGAGAATGAAATAATAGGGTGGAGGTATGATATTAACAGGAGAGCCCTGTACTGCATAAACTTCTGGGGCAACAAGAGGTCTTCAATTACCAGACCCTCAAGTAGTATGACAATTTTCCTCTAGTCGACATGTCACTTGCCAATCCAAGTCAAAACAGGCAAGCTGACAGACGACTGAGAGGATTCAAGATAGGATTGTTAAATAGTTCAGACATAGAAGAAGACAAAAGCTAACAGGCAACGTCATTAGTCGACTGGATGTTGAGGTGGACCCTAGGATTAGATTTAAAGGGGAATCCTTGATTAAAGCCTATAGATAGACCCTGTGAACCTTGTTCCAGGAACTACTTCAACATCCTTGACCCTTATTGAGGCACCATCTTGTGAAGTGTAACACCCAGAATTTTTCCTTTCTGAAGTGTCATGCGACTGGGGGCCAATCGGCCGACTGAGACCCGAATGAAGTTCAACCGACTGGGGACTCAGGCGCATGGAAGCCAGGCGACTGTGCTTCATACGCATGGAGTCGCACGACTGGAGCTTCATAAGCCCGATAATCATACGACTGAAGGCTCAATCGCATGAAGCTCAGGCGACTGAATGGCCCAGGCGACTGAACGAGGAGTATTTAAGGAAGAGGGCAGCTCTTACCCTCTTCCATACTCACAAAATTCAGTCAGAGAAGAGAGAAGGGGCGACCGAAGGAGAAAAGAGAGAAAAACGTGATCCGGGCAGGAAACTTGTCGAGCAACGAGTCCAAACGAAGCTATTCATCTCCTTTCCTTCTTATGTCAGTTCTAGGACCCCACATTTTCATGTTTTCATACGATTTTGGGGCTGGATCATATATAAAACCTATTTTTGTAAAGTGTATGTTTAACCCATTTGGGTGAAATCATGTTTACTATGTTTAAAGTATGATCTTGGACTTGTATGAGTTTGTATGATGTCCTAGTACAATTCCCTAAGATTTGGAAGGGTTAACTTGGGCTTGAATCACGTTTAGAAGGGCTTTACAACCGTATTGTCGCGGCTGCAGTCGAGATGAACTCCAGTCGCTGCACAGTTAGGGTTAGGCGATTGGAGGGTCAATCGCACGATTGGGGAACGACTGAGGGACAAACGCACGACTGACGTTCATTCGCATGGCTGAGGCTCAATCGCCCGACTAAAAGTTTAGTCGCATGACAAGAAACATGATTAAGAGCCCAGTCGCTTATGTACTTCGTGGCATAGGTATATTAGCACGACTGAGGAACTAGTCGCATAGTTGCCCAATCGCTAAAGTCCCGTCGCATGGAGACCATGCGACTGAAGCATGCTCAGTCGCCCGAATGGAACTGTTAAGACCCTTGAGATTA
>BJCO01008819.1:0-11712 GCA_018326465.1 Flaveria floridana
TATATATATATATATATATATATAGGGTCAGGATCTTTTCAGGACTCCTAAAGATCACAAGAACTCATCTTAATTATTGATTATTTTTTAATTAAATTATTTTCTAAATAATTCAGCAAGGGTAATTTAGTCTTTTAATGTATGTATTTAATTTCATTCTTTAATGCACCATGACTTAATTTAGTAAGTTAAGCAATTAACAACCACTGATTAGATGAGAATTTTTAAATATTTTATTCCTTTAGTGCTCATTAAATTCTCATATTTTTTTTACCGGATCAATGGCATGTATCCATAATATATTCATTAAGGATTTGCAAGATCCTGTGTTTATATTTTTTTTCGATTGAACTAGTCCATCTGCAGCCATTGAAGAATTGATTCTCAGAATCAAGTTTGTTTGTTTTAACATTCATTGTTTAAGGTAAGATTTGGTTATTATTATTTGAATATAATTCTTTTTAGTTTTAGATTAGTAAATATAGCTGATTGATTTGAAATCAAAATCATATTATTTTGGTTGGCTATAAACATTATTCTCATTTCATTGTACCAAAACACATATCTGCTGAATTAAGTATTATTTCAAGTTTCATATGATATGTCGAATTATGAGGATATGTTAGTGAATATTGCTGGTGATGAATCAAACCGAAATCAAGTTGATCAAATTATGAACGACGTTTTTTTCCGATGGAGGTAACAATGGAATCCGTAATGAATAGAGGAAGAAGCGTTTTTGTCGTTATTGTCGTGCTTTCACTTACCATGATGTTAGGAATTGTCCTATGAAGCAAGATTACTTATATGTTATGATCATTATGAAAGAACGTTCATTGTTTAATAAGAAATCGTTTTTTATATTTCATATTTCCTGCCTAATTTTGGTCTTTAATTATTTTGTTTTTAGTTTTTGAGATGGTATGTCATTTTTTATCCGAATCAGTTTTCATATTTAATGTTTGAATTATTGTTGATTCTGTTGTATCAATGATTTACATATATGAAAATAAATTTATTCATGATTCAACTCACATCCCTCTGTAATTATGTTATGTTAAAATATGTGTAAAAAGTTACTGTAATTGTGTTGTATCATTTTTTTCATTCCTGTAAATAGCTTATTCATTGTTCATCCCACATTTCTTTAAGTTTGTTTTCTAATATTTACGAATAGCATAACATTTTTTTATCATGGTATGTTAAAGAATTATGTAAAATAGAATATAAAGCTTGTAACCTTGTAGACATACATACCTTTTTTTTAATATTTTTACTGAAGATCATATGCTATTTCTATCCTGTTTATTTTGTGCAGTAATTTTTTTAAACTTCTGTTTATTGATTTATTCAGAAGTTGTTGAACGTCACCATTGTTTCAAGGATCGTCCGAATATGAACAATCAATCTGGTAATGTTTTAATAAACAAATCATCAATTAACTATGAATGTATTACTATTTTATGTGTTTATCATTTTTAATTTGTATATTATGCAATTGAATGATTCATATTTTGTATTAGTCCTTGCTTTAGTCATCTTCGTATTAATGTTAGATTTTGAGCAATATTTCAAACATAATATATTTATATGAATTTTTACGTATATGTAAATATGTTACTAGCACTGTCTTTAGTTAACTGTATTTTCCTGATGTTGATATTATTAGATATGAATGTTGAAGCGACGGAGGAATCAATCAGTAGTAATTACTTTCACTCACCCAATGGTACAAAGTATTGGGTTTCTAGTGTTCCCGACCAATGTAACCTGTTTGTGGCACCGTTTATGAGAATTGGGAAGACGTGTTATGTATATACCAATTATATGCTGAAATATCTGATTTTGATAAAAGATTATCAACAACGAAAAAAATACAAGGCATTATTACTCATAAGTATATTCTTTGTAACAAGTCTGTTAAGCAACGTGGTGAGTCTTTTGATACTAGGGACTTTTACTCATCTTCTCAACCTTCAAAGACATCCACTATAAATGTCACTGATTGTCCTGCTTGCATATGTGTGAAGGTCGTACAGGGAACAACAAGATTTATTTTGTATCATTTTATTAAGAAACATAATCACGACCTTGTATCAAGTGATAATATGGATTTGACTAGGAAACACCGCCATTTGAACTTCAACGATGAAGTATACATACATAGAGCACGGGCTGTAAAGGTTGGGCCTAATGTCGCACACAGACTTCAATCAGCAATTAAAGGTGGGCAACATTTGGTACGTGGTACTATTACAGATTATAAAATTTTCAGCAGCGATATAAGAAAATACATAGGTAACAGAGACACCCAAATGATAGTCAACACTCTTAATGAGTGTCATGTCAATTGACAAAACTTTACCTTTGTTTGTAAAGCTGAAGAACATGAACTAAGATCTTTATTTTGGGCTGATGATGTTGCGAAGACCAACTACTCTACGTTTGGTAGCGTTTTAGCCTTTGACGCCACATACAATACCAATAAGTAAGTCATTTACTTTATCCGTTTGTATATTTTTTCCATCTCCTGAAGCATTTTTTTGATAATATTATGCATTATAGATATAATATGATTTTCGTTCCATTTACTGGGATTGACCATCATAACATATGTCTCACTTTTGCGGCTGGTTTGCTATATGATAAAACTATAGAATCACATACGTGGTTATTGCAATGTTTTTTAGAAGCTCATGGTAAACAGCCTACATTGGTTCTTACGGATCACGACCCAACAATGAAACAAGCTATTGCAAATGTCTTCAATGATTCCATTCACCGTCTATGCATGTAGCGTATTATGAAGAAATTACCATCAAAGGTTCGGTGCCTATATTCAATACCTTTAATTGTTTTTACATATGTTTTACATATATGTAAAATGCAGGTATTACACACCTTATAATATATGTGCATACATTTCACTAATTTACTCAATTACACGAACAATGTACTTTTCATATTTTTTGTGTTCTTTATTATCTAAATATTCAATTATTATTATCAATATCTATGACTTGCTATCTAGGTAGCTGGTGACCTGACGTAAAATAAGAAAAATCAAACAAGCTATTTATAAGCTCTTCTGGAATGTTTTATGAACCATATATATTTGAGGAGCGTTGGCATCTTCTAATGACTGAGTATAACCTAACTAATCATGAATGTTTGTCTGATATGCTTGCAATTAGAGAACAATGGGTTCCCGCATACTTTAAGGATCTTCTATTTTGTTGTTTAATGAAGATGACGTCTCGATGTGAGAGTTCAAATATTCTTTTCAAACTAAAGACCGATGGATCAAACTCTCTGGTGGACTTTCTTCTTTGATTTGACTCGACCGTTGAGGCCAACGTTATAAGCAAAGAAAACTTCAACATGCTTCCACTACAACCTCACATTCCTTACGTACACTTCTGCAAATTGAGAAACATGCCGCTGAGATTTACACCCGTACTATTTTTTATGAGGTTCAGAAGGAAATTTTCAAATCTGTTTGGATGTGTTCTATTGCTACATGTGAAGAAGTTAATGGTGTTAAGTCTTACATCGTGTCTCGTAATAAAGACGAATCTGGTTTGGTTGGTGAGTTCAAGGTAACTAGTTATTTTCATATATGTTATATGTATTATTTATGATAGATAGTTGTATTTAACTAAATCATTATGTTGCCAAATTTGATGTTTTAGGTGACCTTGGATTTGTCAGATCATTTAATGATGTGTTCATGCATGATGTTCACTAGGATTGGGTATGTATGCAGACATGTATTCTGTGTTTTTAAAATCAAACATTAATTGTATACCTGCATAGTACATTTAAGAAAGATGGATGACTAATGTCTTACGAGACAACATTTTTAGTTTGTCCAATAAATATGGTGTGGTTACAAGTGAAAGATGCAGACTTATAAATGAAGTTTTTAATTTAGTTAAAAAAATGCATGGAACTTTTGGGGGTGATACAGAACGTCTTAGGTTGTTTGTTCTTAAAATGAGACAAATCAAGGATCAAATATATCAAGAAGTTCCATACTTAAGTACCTACAAAAACAAGGGTGTTGTTATTGAAGATTTGGTTGGAAAATCTCAGGAAGAGGATTTATCTTACACCCCGCCCTAAGGGATCCGCAACAAACGCAGCGGTACTAGCAGACGATTGATTGGTCCTGGCGAGAAAGCAATTTCTAAAAGTCAAAAACTAAAGAGGTTGTGCATGACATGTCACAAATACACCAATATCATGACTCTCATAATTGTCCTCTGAAGAAAAAAGGGCCAACGAACAACAAGAGCAACAAGAGTCTGATCATGAAGATCAGTAGTCATCTCATTAGTCAATTAGTTATAAATTTGTTTTTGATGTTCTTTTTCCATGGTTTTCTTTTCAATACGATGTTTGAATTTCTACTACACTATTAATATCTTCAATTAACATATATTTGTTCAGTCTTTTCCGATAAACTAAGGGGAATTATTTTTTTAGTTTTCTTATCTAGTGTTATATTTACATAGTTTAATTCCAGTGTGCATAAAATTCTTACATATATGTAAATAACCAGAAACTATATGAAATACAACTACTGATACCAAGACAGATCATCAACTTTTATCATCTCAAACTACAATTATGACATGAGTTTCCATGTAATTACGTAACCTACACATGATTCATACACAGTACATAACATTATCTCATTAGTCCTTTTACCTACTACCAAAATATTGACGTTCTTTTTCCATTGTTTTTCTTACGCCATAGGTATTTCTATTACATTATTAATATCATCCAATAATATATATTATTTCAGTCAAAACAGATAAACTAACGGGGAGGTTAGTTAATTTATTTTTTTAGTTTCTTATCTAGTGTTATATTTACATTGTGTAACAACATTGGACCTATAATAATTACATATACATAAATAACAAGGACCTGTATGTAATACAATTATTGATAACAACACAAATCTTCAATTTCTTTATATTTTGTTATCATTTTTTATTTGGTTAATAAGGCCAAGTTTACATACATGTTAAGGTTATTTAACCACTACATTTTTATTTCATCATTTTAAATAATTAAATAAAAATCATTAGTACTGACTTATTGTCTACTTCTAAACACACACATTTCATTATGATCTTGGAATTTTCTATTACACTATTAATATCTTCCATTAACATATATTTGTTCAGTCTTTTCATATAAACTAGGGGAGGTTATTTTTTACTTTTTTTATCTGGTGTTATATATACATAATTTAAAACCAGTTTGCATATAATTCTTACATATGCGTAAATAACAAGAAGCTATATGGAATACAACTACTAATACCAAAACACGTCATCAACTTATCTCATCTCAAATTACCATTATGATATGAGTTTCCATCTAATTACGTAACCTACACGTTATTCATACACAGTACATCACATTATATCATTAGTCCTTTTACCTATTACCTTGTTTTTGACGTTCTTTCTCTATTGTTTTTTTTACGATGTTGGCATTTTCTGTTACATTATTAACATTATCCAATAACATATATTACTTTAGTCAAATCAGGTAAACTAATGGGGGGTTATTTATTTTATTTTTTTAGGTTTCTTATATAGTGTTATATTTACATTACGTAACAATATTGTACCTATAGTAATTACATATACGTAAATAACTAGGATCTGTATTTAATACAACTACTGATAACAACACAGATCATCAACATTTCTCTACATTTTCTTATCATATTATATTTAATTAATAAGGCCAAATTTAAATACATGTTAAGCTTATTTAACTACTACCTTTTTACTTTTACTTAACACCTCGTCTCCAAGCAGGATACGATATGCATACTTCACCCTAAGCTTCCTTAGTTGACCATCTTGTGTTGTTCCATCATTTAAGAAATCGCAAGTCCATCTCCTCATCTTGTTGCCCATATAGGTTTTCATATGTCGCATACAAACACCCCGCAATCAATTGGATTGTTAATTGTATGAAAGTTTTTTCGTGAAAGTTTTTTCTTGGCATGGAGGTATCTTGAAATCACTTTTATATTTCTGCAATAATTTTTTATATTTCTGCAATAATTTTCGATAGTGAACCTTTTTTTTAACATTTAGATATTGTTTTTTTTTCCTTGAAAACTAAATTGTATTCAAAATTGATTTTTTTAGTATTGTATTTATGACAGAGTATAACTTTTACGGGGGAGTGCACTTTTATGGTTTTGCTTTGGATTGACACTTGCTTTTATAACATAGTATGTGTTACACTTTTACGGCGACATGTTTCGACGTGTTTTTTTGTGTATTTCTTGATACGTTCGGATTTTACGTTAAAATGACCGCCGTTAAGACAAGCTTTTTTAACCGAGTTTTTCCATTTGCCACGTAAAAT
Organism: Flaveria floridana; assembly: GCA_018326465.1. NCBI lineage: Eukaryota > Viridiplantae > Streptophyta > Magnoliopsida > Asterales > Asteraceae > Flaveria > Flaveria floridana. The sequence continues at coordinate 6,409 of BJCO01008819.1, forward strand.
AAAACCTAGCTTTTCTAACCGAAATTTGTTGATAAATATATAAAATAAAACCTAGCTTTTTTTAACCGAAATTTCCCAGGTAAAACATATAAAATAAAACCTAGATTCTTGATAAATATGTAATCTTACCTACTAATTTTTGTTTCAACTATACCCCCATATAACACGCATAATCGGATGTTTTAACATTCACACTTCAATTGGGATTCATTCGGGTACAAATACAATGAAAATAAAGGGTTTTGCTTGTTAAAGGTTACATGAATACGATTCATACATTAGATCACAAGAACCCTATATACACACTCGCATATCTTTCAGCACACGCACATCTAACCTAAGTTCTTTGATCAAAATTGGGTTTTTCCCCAATCCAATTTCCTCGATCAACATTTTCCGCTGGTATACTTCTTGATTTCTTACTAAATTTCTGGTAAGGAAGTCTAATTTTTCTCTATTCCTCAACAGTTTCTTGATTCTTGATTCTTGATTTGTTGTGTTCTTTCAATTTGGCGTACTTAGATCTGTAATTTTCAATCGGTTGATGGTGTTTTTTCACTAGAATTGTGGGTATCTGTTGTTTATATCTGATGAGATGAAAGACATAGGGAGATCTGTTCATTCTGTTGACGTGGTGAAGAAGAAAAGTTCTTCTGGTTGTTTGATTATCAAAAGGAAAATTGTAGATGGTGATGGGGGAGTTAAGGGGCTTAGTGATTCATCATCAAGGAGTTTTATTAATCCCATTAAAGAGAAAAAAAGACCTAGGCTTATTAGGAGTGATTCTGAGTCAAGTGATGAGTTTACAGAGCCTTATCGTCAAAATCCCGATAGATCTCATAGTCGTTTAGCGTTTAGTAATGGGGTTTCTGTGTCGAATAGAGAATCAGTGATGCAAAAAAGGGTAAGTAATGGGATGGAGTTTGATGAGTATGATGGATTCCATGAGAGGAGGGTTAGGAAGGATGTCTATGATCATAGTCATAGGTTGAATTCGCATTGGCAAGAGGGTGATCGAATGGTTTCTGGAAGTGGCAGTAGTAGGAGGATGATATGTGATAACCGAAGGGACTTTGTTCATGATAGTAGAAATACAATTTTGGATTCAAAAAGTAATGGATTTAATCACAGCTATAGAAATCATTACAAGATGGAGAATGATGAAGCCCGTTTACCACATTCTGTACTGAGTAATAAATACCAACAAGTTTCTGATGCACCGATTAGGTTGCAAGGCAAAAATGGTGTTTTAAAGGTGATGGTAAAGAAACACAAGCCATTAAGTGTTCCATATCAAAATTATGATGTTTCACAACCTGTAGAGCGTAAAGAATCAAGGCCGGATCCGGATTTATACAAAAAGAAACAGTCGAATCTGTCCCATACAAGCCACGATCATTTGAAAATTTCTAATAAAAATAAAGCAGTTATGGGTTCTTCAGTGTACCCTGGTTTAGAAAAAACAGTCTTATCTAAGAGTCAAGAGAAAAGCGAAAGTGATACATCATTACCTGTAAAATCATCTAGTGTTCTACATGCTAGCAATGAAAAATTGGTTGAAAGTGAAAAACAATCATGCCCGCAAACCAAGAATGCTACTCCAGCTAAAGGTAAGGAAACTAAGGTTAAGCGTGGCAGTGGCACTGAAAAACAATTATTAAGAGAGAAAATTAGGAGCATGCTTCTTAGTGCCGGGTGGACTATTGATTATAGGCCAAGAAGGAACAGAGACTACCTTGATGCTGTTTATATTAATCCTTCTGGAACTGCTTATTGGTCTATAATTAAAGCTTATGAGGCACTTCAAAAGGAAGGAAAAGATCATTCGCAAGTTGGTGGTGAATTTACTCCTTTACCTGTTGAAACACTAAGTAAATTAACTAGACAAACCCGTAAGAAAATTGAAAGAGAAATGAAACAGAAGAGAAAAGATGAAGGAATATCTTCAGAGACAAGTAAAAGAAGATTAATGGAAGCAAGACAGTACAGTGGTGATGATTCAAATGATAATGATCACATGGAAACTGACAGGACAGGTAATTCTGGGATTAATTCACATATGATACAGGAACGAAGGAGTAATAAACTCGGCAGATGTACATTGTTAATTAGAAGGGAAGGGAAAAAATCTGAAAATGATAGGTTTGTTCCTTATTCAGGAAAGCGAACACTGCTTTCTTGGTTAATTGATTCTGGAACAGTTAAAATGAGTGAAAAAGTTCAATATATGAACCGTAAAAAGACACGAGTCTTGCAAGAAGGGTGGATCGCAAAAGAAGGAATTCATTGTGGTTGTTGTAGCAAAATCTTAACGGTTTTAAAGTTTGAGCTTCATGCAGGAAGCAAACTAAGGCAGCCATTTTTAAACATTTATGTACAGTCAGGGAAATCTTTAACACAGTGTCTGATTGATGCATGGAATAATCAAGGAGAGTTAGAAAGGACGGGGTTTCATGCTGTTGCTATGGATGGTGACGATCCTAATGATGACACATGCGGCTTATGTGGTGACGGTGGTGATTTAATTTGTTGTGATGGTTGCCCATCCACCTTTCATCAGAGCTGTTTAGGCATACAGGTACCAAAATGTTTTCCTGCCAGTTTACTCGATCGTTTGTGCAAAACAAGTAGACATATGGATCTCTGTGTGTGTTTGATACTTCACTGTTATGTAACGGAATAACGGTGGGAAAATGGGTGGTTTGGGGCAGGTCATGTAACAGGTTATTTATGGTATGGATCAAGTGATCAACACAAGCTGGGTTGGATTGGCCAAAACACTTTTTGCCTTTTAGATTTATATTAAATAACTAGTGTGTCGTCTTTACCAATTTATTTATATTAATGATAATCTACTTTTGAATAAAATGATTTAGCCAATGTTATGCTTTAGAAGAACAATTCGGATGATTTTCAACCTTTCTGGCAGGTTTTCTTTTTTCTGTTTGGCTGTTACAGATAAAACATAACCTAAATTGACCTGTTTATGAGTAAATGGGCCAAAGTGCAACCTCTTAATTGTTGTGAATGAATTGTTTTAAAGATTCTACCTATTGGTTGATCAGCTTCTTATATTTCTTCTGATTTCAGATGCTTCCGCAAGGTGATTGGCACTGTCCAAACTGTTCGTGTAAATTTTGTGAAATGGCCACTGAAGCTGGTGTTAAAACTGAAAGTACACTTCTTGTGTGCTGCCTTTGTGAGAAAAAATGTAATTGTCTTTTCGTCTTTCTTTTGGTTCATTGTTTCTTCAAGTGGCAATTTCGACCCATCTATTTATATCTGGGGAAAGTTGGGATGTGTTTTGTTTCAGATGGGTCAAATAATAGCTTTTTGTTTGTTGCAGATCATGAATCATGCCGCCTGGAGATGGATGACAATCCTATTGATCCCACTGATCCAAATTTATCCTTTTGCGGTCACAAATGCCTGCAGGTACTAGACTTTTTTCTAGTGTTTTGAGTTAATGGATTTTTAGCTTATATGCACAAGGAAACCCATACAACTGTTGCAATTGAAAGCGTATTATAATAAGTATATTAATAGTTTATGTGTCAACTTTGAAGAAAGAAAGGTATTAACATAAGAGTTGTATCGTGAAGCATTTCATATATATAGCTTGATGAAAGTTCATGTTCAAACCTTCAATCTTTTAAGTTTAGGTTTTCATTTTGAGAAGAAACTTGACTTTCTATACTTTGATTTTGGTAATTTGGTGTAAAAAGAGGGTGCGTTAAAATTTCATTGTTTTACCTTTTATAGTAACTTGGTAAATAAAGTCTGTGAAGAGACAATTTTTGTGTGTACTCGTATTTCAATTGAAGATTTGACTATTGCTCAATTGTCTACAATACACATCATTAGTGTAAGGGAAGCTTGTAAACCAAAAGCAATATGATCTATAATTTCGTACTGGTGAATATGGGCCAAAAATACTAAGATGCCATTAACTTGCTAATAGAAATAAGAACCATTATTATGTTAATGGCCAAGTAACCAGACTATAATCTAGAAGGAACATAAGGATGCAATATGCTCAAGATAGCAGAACAAGATGTTACATGTATGGATATGCTTGTACATGCATTTAGTCATTTATATAATGTATATGCATTTATAGTTAAAGTTGAGTTATACTCATACATGAGGGGTTTAGGATTCAAGAAAGTTAATGATAAACCAGACTGAAGAATGTCCTCCCATTAGTGTGAAGAAAGCATATCCCCCTTATTGTATGCAGGAACAAAGGACATGTATTTCAATCAAAGCTTTGAGCAGAAGGATCTCTGCTCACTCTTACCTATGTTTTTGTTTTGCTAAGTTGCCTTTATGTTATACTTGAATATTTATATTCGATATTTCTTATGATATTGAAAATTTGAACCGGTGGGGTAAGGTTTTAATCATTAAAGCAAAGAACTATCTATGAGTTTTTTGTTTTTGAAGCCTTTTTCATGCTCAAGTGTTTGTTCTTTTTTGTTTATTATGTTTCTCATCTAGATAGGTGCCTAGATGGTGAGATTATGGAATAAACGTGTTCAGTTTGAAATGGGTTGTTATAAGTACGGTGAAACATGCCTGATCAGTTTGGTTTAACCCATAAACATTTTTTTGTCTATTTGTATTAATAATTAAGGTCGAACAGATTATGCTACATGAACACTTCTATTACAATAATAGTCTATATGTTTGAATAAAACAAAGTAATATTTGTTGTATTATTTAAAAATTAACTTAAGATTGACTTTCAACATGTTTGACTCATTCCCCTTTTAACATTTTTTGTTCAGTTGACTTGTTTGAGATTGAGATTTCGCAACCCTGTCAGGTTAAAATTGTGATTGTCTTGAATAAAAAGGTTGAGATGGTTTCCTTTTGGTTTTGCAGCTATACAACGACTTGCAGAAGCTTGTCGGGGTGAAGCATGAACTGGATTCTGGATTCTCATGGAGCCTTATTCATCGATCAGATGTATCATCAACACCAGATATTTCTTCATCCATAGAAGTATCACATAGAGTGGAATGCAATTCTAAGCTAGCTGTTGCGCTTTCAGTCATAAATGAGTGCTTTTTGCCTGTTGTTGATAGGAGAAGTGGGATCAATTTAATTCATAATGTTGTCTACAATTGTGGGTACGTCCTATTGCTGATTAGAGGTGGGAAAATGGATGGATCGGGTTGGGTGATGGGTGAAAGTGAGTTCAGGTCAAAACGGGTATTTTCTAGTAAGGGTGACATTGGGTTGACTAGAGCCACTTTTTGTTCGAACAATAAGTGTTTTTCATATATATATATATATATA
>BJCO01008827.1:0-12811 GCA_018326465.1 Flaveria floridana
CGGATGAATAATTGCCTTAGCCGTATTTCATGGCTGTCCGTATTAGTTGATGCGGATGAATAATTAACCTGCAACCTAACTTGTGCTATTTTCAGACCCCATTCATCATCCTAACACATCCCTGGCCACAGATCTACCATACTATACACTTAGAACAACTAAGCATCATACACATCATAGGATAAACTCCTAAAACATACATCAACAGTATATAGTCGAACTGCATGTTGAAAATTTATAGTTTGCCTTAGAAACCTTATGTCCAGTATGCCTAACAGCCCCAGACGAATCATACGCTTACACATACACGTACATACATACACGGGTTAAACATCCAAACCTCGAAAACAGTTTTTCGATGTGTTCCAGCCCCAAAATCATTCAAAAACGTGTAAAAGAGGGGTTCTAGAACTCACCTTATGCAGCTTCGAGTATGACTTCTTCAAGACCATTTGCTGTGAGATCAAGCACCTCGAATTCGACTTCTTCTTGTTCTTCCTTCAAAATCTCGAGTTCTGCTCTTTCTCTCTCTAGAAATCTGATGATATGGGGTTGTAAGAAGAGAGTGGGCTGCCATGCCCACTTTACACCTACTTTTCCAACCTTTTGTCCTTTTTGAAACTTTTTACCCCTCAACTTGGGTAAAATATCTTTTCTTTCTTATTCTTCACTTTATTCTTTCTTTCCCTTTTTTGTCAAAAATAACCGGGTGTTACAATTTTGTTCATGATTTGGTTCAACGAGGTTCTGTACGGATTCTACATATTCTGTCTCGATATCAGATAGCTGATATTTTTACGAAAGGTCTTCCAAAGGTTCTTTTTGATGATTTTCGATCCAGTCTAAGCATCCGGCCTCCTCTTGCTTCGACTGCGGGGGTGTAATAGATTAGATCAGTTTTATAATTTGAATAGATCTATATCTCGTATTTTTAGAGATAAATCCATGTATTTAGTTTGTGGTTATCTCCTCCCAAAATAGCGGAGACCAATTTGTATTTATAGGGATATTGATTTTAATGAGAAGGCAAGCAATTATACAACTTTCAATATTAGCCAAAAGTAGTACATACAACAAGAATATCCAAATCAAATCTCCAGATACATCAAAATTACACTGTTGATCATATGAAAATGATTGCTTTTTGGATCCATTCTTAAACCATAGATATCCAATAACTTTAATTTCCCCCACAATCTTATTAACATTGGTAGATTTTTGCTCAAAGATCTAATCATTCTTATTTCTCGATAAGCACCAGATAGCCATTTGTATCACCGTATATATTAACTTCTTCTATGTTGATGACCCACAAGCAGAGACATGATAACATGATATTGAAGTAAATCTCTCTCATCAAACAATAAAAAAGATGGGAGTTTACATCAAGAGGAGACAACATCCTAAATAAACTATGCAAAAGGACATGATGTGCCCGAAAGATTCCTCACTTTCATCACATAAGACACAAGATGGAATAGAAATATGAACCTGTCTAGCATCAATGAGACAAAAGTTGGAAGTCTATTCAAGCATAATCTCCAACAAAAGAAATTAACTTTAATAGGGTCCCAATTATTCCAGTGGAATTGTATGCCTAAATCCGTAGACATAGCCGATTGCATTGCCTCCTTTAAGCTTTTGACAGAAAATTTACCAGACGAATGAAGATCCCAGACCAAACTTGTACCATTTGAGCTAGCCGAGAGCACAAAAATAAGCCTTATGAGGTTGGACAAGTCCGGCCCATAAGTAATTAGTTCTTGATGAATTTTTTAAAAAAAATTCCAATGGACCAGGGTGTGAGATTTTAGCCGATGTAAAGCTCCAAGATCTAGAATTATTGTGGAAGCACCGAATAATCTTTCTCTATAATTCATTCGCAACTACTTTAAATCGTCACCACCACTTAGCTAACATTGATACATTAGCTTCTCTAAGAGAACCAATACCAACACCACCATGTTCCTTAGGTGCTATTACATTCTTCCATGATACCCAATTTATTTTTCTCCAATCCGTGGAACCTCCCCACAAGAACTCTCTCCGAAAACGCTCTAGCTCATTAATGATTTTTTGAGGGTGCTTTGTATAGAGAAAAATAATAGGTGGGAAACGAATTAAAAATATTCGACCACCGTAAGAAAGATACTTTGATTTTCATATAGATAGCCTCTTCTTGCATGTATCAACCACGAGTCTCCAATGTTTCCTTAAGTTCATATATATAGGCTTCTACTTGTAACCCCAAGTACTTAAAAGGAAAGCTTCTTGTTTTACAATGAATTAAAGGATGGCAGCCATTTCTTCTATTTGATTTTCCACCACCCCACCCCCATATAATCTAATTTCTGCATGATCTACACGTAGCCCTAACATGAGATAAAAACTTCTTAGGATATATTCTACTCAAGTTACGAGCATTAATAGTCGACCACTAGCCAATAAACACCACATCATCCGTAAATAAAAAGTGTTCTAAATTTGGACCATATGAGGAACATGGTATGCCTTGATACAAGCCAACTAAACATGCTTCTAGCTTCTATAATACCTAATGAAGCCTCCATAGCTATAATGAAGAAGAACAGGGACAATGATCTAACAACCCGGAAATTTTTATCTACATGATTGTTCAACATACTCCAACAACCCGGAAATTTTTATCCGAGACTAATAAACTCTAAATGGTACGGGTCCGAAATCCATGGGTCGGGTGTAGTACATAAGAATATCGGGCAATGATCTAACACCACATTAGAGAGATCGAGTCGTTAAGGATGTTGTAGGCAATATATGCATTCATAAACTCATGACAGACTAGAACCAAATCTAATTTGCTTTGTTTCAAACCATTATCAAAGTAATAAGTGTGTTTTCTACCAACCATATTATATCCAAGCAATCCAGCAGCTTCTATAAATTCATTAAAACAATTTTTTATGAGTTGAACCTTTCTTCTGGACACCTAACGTCATTATATTATAATCTCCTTAAAAATATCCAAAGCCCATGAAGCGAATTTTTTATAGATAATAATTAACCTGGATCAGAGACCTTCTGGCCATCGCGCGGATCATTATAGGCATACATACATACACACACACACATTGAGAATGTTCAAAAATTCACTAGTCATTTTCAGATATAAAGAGACCACCAAATAATTTACATTTTTAATCACACTAACCTATGTGAAACTGAAAATAGAGGGATCTTAATAGCCAGGACAACAGTCCACCCGATCACCCTGTTTCTTCTATTGTCTTTAGATTAAATAACACTCAACCATATATAAAGCTAGCTTGTTGTATGTAAACGAATTTAGACTATTGAATTGTTAGGAAATGTGCTCCATGAGATGTTTTTAAACCTCGGATCCAATCCTCCTTTTAACTTTTAAGAGGCAAATTAATATTGTTCGCCTCCACCCGACCAACCTTTTAAATTAACTGATAGAAAATTCATTGAGGCAAATGTTGTTCGCCTTCACCAAGAATTTCGGTTATGATTTATTCCCTAAAATCCTTTGCTTGAATTAATTCCAAGCTGATTTGTAACCCTAAACCTAATTGTTTCATCAACCTCCAGTTCATTCTCATGGGGTATGAGCTCCATGGCTGCTTGTGCTTGGATGAAGGGGCTCTATCGATTTTGACGGGGTCAGGTATCGGAGCTTGAGGAGGATTAAGTTTCAATCACCGACTTGAAACCATCGCAACGTTTGTCTGAGACCCATACCGGATAATGTACATTTTTACAGACTTAATCAATTTCTTCCTCAATCCTCTTGCCTGATACCATTAGAACATAGCAAAACCATTTGAGATATCATAGGATGACCATAAAAATAATGACTGACTGATAGATAATACTCCCATACAATTGACCAATTTTATTTATCGAAAATGTTGTTATCTCGGATCATCAATGGGACCCTATCACCCTTAAACAAGCCAAACAATCAAAATATAGACTCTGACTTTCCCATAATTTAACAGACACAAAAACAAACAAACCTTCATTTTTTCTCCTCATCAGTCATCAAGTTTATAGATATTATTTTCCTTGAAGGTGATTAGGATCTTCATTTCTCCCACATAATTTATAGTTGTTTCTACAAACCCATTGAGTATCAATCGCAATCTTTCCATAGCTTATAGATTTTCTGCTACCCCAATTATCGATTTTCCGCTACAGTGTTTTGGGTAAACAGATTTTTTGCATCAACTAGAGTTTTCTTGACCTCTCCCGCTTGGTTATAATATCTGGTAGCAACATCCTTGTATGAGAGCCCCTTTACCTCATTGTCATACTGTTTGAATCTGATAGATCTTATGGAAATGTTTGTTTTTCTTGAAATACAAACCTCCCCTAGTATTTGATGTTGAATCTTATTATGATTTTGATCATATCGAGCAAGAGAAACATTAACTTTTGCTTCATATATTTGTACTCCATTCATTCCAGCCAACATCTCCCTCCAGTTTGAAACTCCATATCTGACAAAACCATAAAAATTTCCTTTACAGTCTCTTTTTTTTTGCAACATAAGCATCCTTTACATCTCCAAAAGAGGTAAGTGATTGTGACACTATTCGTGATCATTGATTTTTAATATAGGTAAGAATTAAAATAAAAAAGATTCATATTCTTAGGGGTTGTTTGATTACCGTTGACTCAGTAAGATTTGACTAAATCAGAAGCTGAACCAGTTAGAAGTTCTGACTGAGTTTTATGTGTGACATCCGTTACCAAAAAGATCCGTCAGTTAACGTGTTTCTGTTAACTTTTTTTGAATGCTCATTTCTCACCTTTATAAACTATTCGTGTGGATATTATATTTGCTTTATCATCTTTTACACTTGTGTTCTTATCGTTAGCGTTGCCATCATTAAGAGCTTTTACAATCGTCGTTATCGTTGCTATTAAACCTACCATATTTATTATTATTGCTATTAATAAGACCATTTTAAGTTATTAACACCATCATTTACATCTTTATCATTAATATAACTAGCCGATTTAAGTCGTTTTCAACCGAAGTAAAATTGAGAACTCGGGGGCTAAGTGCAGGGACCAAATGTGACATTTTGCCAAACTAGGGAAGGGTATAAATACTCATATACCAGCCCTAGCCACCACACTTCATCTTCTTCTTCATCTTCTTCTTCCATTTTCTTCCTCCTCCTTGCACCAAAACCGCCCCGTTTCTTCACGTTTTCACCGGCAAAGCCTCAGCTATAGCTGAGACTACTCCTTTCTTGCAGGTAGACGACCTTGGTCGTCCCTTTTCTTTCTTGTTTATTTCTGCGTTTTTAGGGTTTCGGGTGCTCGGGACCAACCGGAGCACGTGAGGTCGCGTGGGTGCGTGTGTTGCCTTTCTGCGTGTTCTTCTTGTTTATACATGTTTGAAATATGTTTCTGGAAGTCCTTGAGTTGTGAATCTCATGCACGGAGCGGCCGAAAGCTGCTCTGTACTTCTGCAGTCGCGATTCTGCTGTTCTGGCGACTGGGTCTGCCATGCGACTGAGCCGTGCGACTGGATGTGTCATGGGACTGAGACGTGCGACTGGGTGAGTCGTGCGATTGAGTCTATGCGATTGTGTGAGTCGTACGACTGAGTCTTTGCGATTGTGTGAGTCATGCGATTGAGTCTATGCGATTGTGTGAGTCGTGCGACTGAGTCTATGCGAATGAATGTATGCGATTGTGCATGTATCGCATGACTGAATGCTGAGTCATACGAATGAAGGTTCAGTCGTACGAATGAAGCTGATTCGTGCGAATGATGGTTGATTCGTACGTATGGATGTTGAGTCGTGCGATTGAGTGTTGCGTGGTACGACTGAAGGCCGAATCGCACGAATGGAGGTTCAATCGTAGGAATGAAGTTGATTCGTACGAATGAAGGTTAATTCGTGTGGATGGAATGTTGAGTCGTGCGTCTGGTCCAGTCGTGCGATTGGAGTTGTTGTGAGTGAGTTTCTTCTTGTGTGTAGAGTGTGTTTGTCGTGTGATGTTAAGGTGACATCAACACGGGTACCGTTGCTAATGACAATCTTTAAAATTAACGCTATCAAACTTACTAATGTTATTCCAAATCAAATCAACATAACATTTTACAATTATCAACAAACGATTTACAATACTAATCTTCACTAAGTATTCCTTTAATAACAATGACACTTTTACACAAATATCAGTGGCAATGGCAACGATTTCTAGTACTTGGATCCACATAAGATCTAATACTTATGTCTGTTTGTGTGTGTTACACGTGACCGAACCAATACAACCCGAACCGACCAAACGTTACTATATGCTTTACACATATCATTAATGCTTAACAATAACTGTCAAATAGGTGTTTGACAGTTTACTACATACAACATTTGGAAACTTTGATCATTCATACTTACAACCTAACAAGTGAGTTTCGTGGCCCTTTTTTATGCTTATACAATATTTCAATCATTTACAAACATGGGGGAAAAGTATGCTCACCCACTTTCTTATGTTGTACAATTTACATACAATTTACATACTTGGAATCAACGTGATACTGTTTTGTGAGTACTTATCTGATACATACATAAGTCGTTGTGTGGTACTTTCTTTACAACCATTTAATTCCGGTGTTGGAACCGACGGATAGGTATTGGTAGTACTACTGGGTTGACACCCCCATCCTTGTCAGATGGTTTACCAGTTGGTACCATCATTAGCCAGGAACGGGCCTTGGGTGAATATATTCCGACAAGATTCTGTGTGTACGTCATTAGGTTTGGTTGTAAAGCTCATTGTTATGTGATTTTGCTTACTTATAACTGTATGCACGGTATTCCACAACAATTACTATACAACATCAATTACTTATTTACTATTTAAACCTGCGAGCTCACCCATAATTTTGTTGACCGTTTTGAGCATATCTTTTCAGGTGACAATGATAGTTGAAGATCTAGGTTTGCTGCCTTAGTGGAGACCCTAGGATGCATTTTTGAGACTAAACATACTTGACAAACATTCATTTTGAATCATTGTTGTAGTCTATTAAACAATCTTCATACTTTTGATACTTGTTCCCGGGTTGTGGGAATTACATTACAATAATATTACTTTTGGTTATATGAGTCATTACAAGTTTATGCTTATGGCTATGTTGTCGTGAATATTAACTAAACACGACACAAGTGTCCTTTGTGTCGGGTGTCATCATGACATGCTTTGTCATCAATTACATATATTGCGTCTCTATCATTAACAATATGTTATGACGATCTTGTCTCGTTACATCCCTATGTTTCCGCTCTCAGCGAGGGTGTGACAGTATGTGACTGAAACTTAATTGTTTGATTCAGTATCTGACTGACTCTGCTAAATGATAAAAATAACCAAATTACCTTTGTATTTTAAATGGTGTTGTGTAATCAATGAAAAGTTTTTAAGATTTCCAAACACCTATAAAAAGTTTATAGGGTTCCCAAACACCCATATCAGTAAAATAACCAATACAAATCTCTAATCAAACACCAAGCCCTGTAAACTTTTTAGGATTCCCCAGCACCCATATCATCAAGCTTTAAGCTTTTTCACCACTGCATCTCCATTCTGACAAGGAGGGAGGGCTGCTGATAAGAGGAGGGCGGGGAAAGGGGAGTACGATGGAGGAAGAGCGCTGGAGGGAGGAAGGCGACAGAGGGAGGAAGGTGACGGAGGGAGGAGCGCGCGGAGGGAAGGCAACGGAGGGAGGAGGGCGGTGGAGGGAGGAGTGCGGCGAAGGGAGGAGGGTGGTGGAGGGAGGGCAACGTTGGGAGGAGGGTGGTGCAGGGAGGGAGGCGGAAGGAAGGCAGTGGGTGAAGATGAGAGGGTGGAAGGGAGGAACGATAGGGGAGATTTGGTCAGCGAAGCCCCTGAAAATGTCTCGGTCAGAAGTATGGGACCGGGTCAGTCGGGTGATCGGTAACATCAAACGCGTGATATTTTCAGGGATGTCTGCAACCCCTTAGCCTTTTAGATTACATATATTTTTTAAAGGTGGGATATGCAGACATCCTTTGACTTTTCTTCATAACCTGTGAATACCCTTACGGGCCGTAATGTGTTTGCAACATATTAAATATCAGATTTAATTAGTCACGACCATGAAGTCGACTAACGGGCCGTAAACAGTAATCCGTGTCAAGTTTTACAGCTCGTGAAGGTAGTGATTCACGACCTGTGAAATATTCCACGAGTCGTGAAGATTATCTGAGTCTTTTTGTTTTTATTAATTATTTATCAGTTTTCGTGATTATTTGTTTTTTTATAATTATTTGACGTGACATATTATTTCTTGTAAAACGTGTATCAATTATTTGATTTGATATAATAATCTATATTTAACTATATATTTAGGAATACATGTTAGATCGGGAAAATAATAGAAGGCGTGCGAATGAATTTGCTTCTAACTCACGTGTAATTATTGAAAATATTCCGGAACCAATTGCTAACCATAATTGATGGAATGACAAAATTTGGTCTCGAAATATTATGCAGTTTTTACAAAACGGAGACGCTCAATTATGTAGGGTATATTACATGGGTGTTGTGGATTTGCACTTACAATTTTGGCGATGACTACTTGGGAACATAGCTTTATATTCAGATGTAAGATTTTAAATAAGTAATTGTCAAAAAATATTATTTGTTCTAATCTATATTTTATTGTTATTTATAGCATATTCAGGCGTGGACAAATAGACTAATAATCTGAAGATTTGAAGAAATAAGTAGAACAGAAGAGTTGTCGCATATTGATCGTTTGAAGATTCTTCTATTTGAGTAGTTCAACTTAATATAAATGGGATCTGTTGATAATAATGAATATGCAGACAGGAGTACCTATTTATTTCCTGCGTTATGAGAAGTTGAAACGGTAATACTGTTTTCGTGTTATAATTATGATTTAATTTGACTAAAAAATATATAATTGTGATTTTATTTTTATAGGTGTACGTACCGATCACTGATGACGATGAAAATTGATATCTTTTTAAGATTTTTATGGAGTCACTACAAGTTCATATATTCTTTCCATATGAATGTCGTCCAAATACGTATGATAATTCGTGGTGCATTCATCGTAATGTTCGGGCTATTATTATACAATTTGAATCGTGTTTCATTTTTTTCTTGCACGTATACATTATTGGCAGCACTCTGGGTAAGAAGAAATTGAAGAATTGTTAGTGTCCGGTGAAACTGTGTGGCATTCAAATGCGGGTCATATTGATTGAGATTCAAGAGTTGTTATTTGTATGTTATTACGTAGACTGGTTCAGAATAATATTTAGAGTGGCGTGAAAATAATTTACAAGATGTTTTCCTTAGATTCCGACGATTTATGTCAGATAAACTTTATTCAAGACGAACAATGTAATTTTTAATATATAATATTTTTATTAGATTATTAATAATATTGTTCGTACAATCTAATAAAAATAACATAAAACTAACTCGAAATACAATCTTTAATCTTGTTGATTTTTAAGAAAGTTCCAAGCCGCAACATGATTAAAAGATGTTTCAATTCTTCATCGATATTGTTCTTGAACCCTTTCCATAATGTCTGCATCATTCATATGGTGTTTCGGTTGTCGTAATCATTATCGTATATTGAGTAAAATATCAAGATCTTTCTCCTCAAATCAAACCATTTGCTGCTAAATTCCTGAGTGGTTCTGTACTCATCACGTTCTAAAATTTGCTGAAAATGCTTTTATATATGGTTCCAATAAATTGAACACTCCCCGAAAATAGTACCCGAATTTTCCAGACACGATCTTGCTAAAGTGACATCTTCTTCATCCGTTCAAGATCGATGAATGCATGAGCAACAGAAAACGATTTCAGTGTTAATGTCACACCAACCATTTAGACAAATGACATTTTGTAGACGTTCGTTTTATAAGTTGTGTCTATCATCAACAGATGCAGGTAGGCCCGCCATAAAGTGTGAGACGTGGGATGTATAAAAAACCTCGTCTATGGTATTTGTGGCTTTATTTATATGAGGGGTTCAAATATATTTATTTTATTGTATTATAGTAAAAAACACCTGCATTGGAGTTTCGCCGATTCTGCTTGAATTTTTTATTTTTGTACGGGCATTATATACCGTTCTTAATGCTGCCACGTTTTTGGGATTTTGGTCCCTTGGTGTGCCTAAAATATTTCGAGGCTTGGTATTTTGCTCTGTAAGTTGCTTTACTATACAAATCTCTTTTTCAGCAAGTTTCATTGAGTATGCATGCCCCTCGATGTGTTCATCGGCTTCATGATTATGAGAATTATCTACAACAACTAGGATCCACCCACCTTTTTTATTTGGTACTTTCCCTGTAATTCAAACTGATAATTTATTTTTTCGGTGCCAGTGTTTTTAAGAGTGTGTGCTCCTTTATATACTCTATCACGATCATATTTTAACCATATTTTAACTATCAACCTACTTATGTTTTTTTTCGACCGTTTCGTAACAGTAATATATACATTTTCATGACTTATATTACTTACTCAATCAACCAATTTTTCACGAGATAAAAAAAACTAATAATTTTAAATAATATAATTAGTTATTATCAAATAATAAAACCTAATAATTATTTATTATCAAATAACTTAAAAAACCTAATAATTACGTAATAACATGATTCGTGTCGTATAACCCTTTTTTTCAGAACCATCACCATACTTATCTCCGCTACTATCACCTCTGTTGCCGCCGTCATCAACGACGTTGCCGTCGTCATCACCGCCATAGCTACCGCCGAAACTTCCAACATTATTGTCGTACTGTTCAGCATAGTTACCACCCTCGTCACCGTAATAACTATAACCCTCGATGGGGTAATAGTTAGAATCGGAACCAAATAAATAATTATTATCTCAAATTGACATCATTAATAAAATATATCGCTTAAAATGTATACAAATATTGAATTTATCAATATGAAATGAATTAAAAAGTAACGATTTATATAGTATTTTACCAAGAATATTACGTCGAGTCAAATAATTATCGAGGAATATTACATTGTATCAAATAATGTAATAAATACAAAATTACACTGTAATCGGGGAATATTCGACACAGGTAACGGGCCGCAAAAAGGATGTCCGCATATAATGTGGGGTGTAGCTATAACAGACATCTTTTTTTATTATAACTCTATAATATACAATTAGGCTAAAAAGCATGAAAACTTTGGAAAGTTTAATAAGAAATTTTAACGATAAGATTATTATGTTTTGTTGTTTAGGTTCACTAGATCACATTTTGCTAAATAACTGTAAATTAGATCCATCAAGACAGGTAGAATGACAAGATCTTAACTAAAAACATGCGCACGCACGTCGCATGCATATCTCCCATCTTTTATGTGTAACTTCTTTTATGCGTTGTAATTTTCTATAAAAAAATTATATTTTAATAATGAACGTTTTTATTTTTTAATATGAGTATGATATTGTTATTATAAATAGCTATTTGATGGGTACACGATGAGAAAGTGAAAGTTGGAATTTCTTCCGGTATATTCGATTAAGAACTCACATACGATATACAAGAAAGACAATCAAGATGAAGACAACGAATAAATATGGAATAAAATTGTATTTTATATAGAATAAAGTTGTATTTCTTTAATTTATTGTTTCATTCCATTTAAGATTAATATAAAATATATTTTATGTTTATCTAGCCTTTTATTTTTTTGTTTATGTTTATTTAACTTTTAGTTAAAATTACAAGTTATTAAATTAAATTTAAAGTTATAATAACTTAAATTACAATTCCTAACTTAAAATATATATTAAAATAATAATTATAACTTAAAATAGAAATTATAATTATAACTAGTATTAAGCCCCCCGCGTTGCAGGGGGCGGTGTAAAACCATGTCAAGCAGCATCAATAACACACCACAGTCAGTGACCACCAATACTGACAAAGCTCGTACTAAAAAACAAAAACAAACAAACAAACAAACAAACCCAGTATATCCCACTCAAGAAAAAAAACAAAAAGATCTAGAATAACAGGTAAGTTGATCTAGACTAAAAAACAAAAAAGAAAAAAAATTAAAACCGAACAAAAAGTAAACGTAAAAACGTTAAACCATGCAGACAAAACATAAAAGATCTAGAATAACATGTAAGTTGATCTAGGACCAACATGTACGACGGGGCAGTTAAATAGGGAAAAATGATCGTAAAAACGTTGAACCACATATGCATGTTTCAGTATGTTAACTCACAAAATTTTGACCGAAAGATGAAAATGTTTAAAATATGAAATGTAGGGGACCAAAATTGAAAGTAGAATAAATATTGGGGCTAAATTATATAAGATATAAAAGTATTGGATTAAAATAAAAAATTAAAGATTAAAAAAAGGTGCTTACAACCCATTATGCATATGGTACAATCCATGATGCATAACTAAGTTGATAATTAGTATTATATAAATTCCTTACTCAAAATCAAAATTGCAATTTCTAATTTAAAATATAAAGTAAAATTACAATTCCTAACTTAGGTCCTGTTTGATTCGTCTGACCACGCTTCTGATCACTGACTGGCTGACCCGGTCAGCCAGTCAGTGCGTTTGATTTAGCTGACCGGGACCTCTGACCCGGAAAGAAGGGCTGACCGAGTCCTCCCCTTCTACCTATCTGACCAAATCTTCCCCCTCTTCTACACAAAAAACCAGCCCTAAACTCTTCCCCCATCTTCTCCACAAACAATCCACCGCCACCCCCCC
>BJCO01008840.1:0-12334 GCA_018326465.1 Flaveria floridana
CATAACTGGTTCCCCATTTGATCTGTTAAGTGTTCTAATACACTCTCCTCATTGTGTTGTTGTGTTGTAAGTGCTAACCCCTTCACCCGGTCCTGCAATAATGATGCTTATGAAACTTCAATGACTAGTAAGAAGACATATAGCAAGAAATGTAAATTTTATACAAAAGACTTTACTTTTATGATGTAATTTTTAAAAATAATAATGCCTTATATAAACTTTATACACGTTTTAAAAAAGTGAAACAACTTTAAAAAAAGCAACAAAAATGGTAGTGGCTAAAATACTTTCCACCAAATTTTTTTCTACATTCTTATCATTTATCTTAATCATTGATTAAAAAATTTGATGATTAGGATTGCTTATTAGGTTTTTAACATTAAATAGTGTTTTTCTAAATACCCTGGTGATATTGATAAACATTACTTATAAATGGATAAGGTTAGTTTTCACACTTGTGTTGATTAGTGTGTTACTACTTTATACATTAGTACTCACCTCAATGTTTTTAAATGTTCGTATGCATCATTTCAATTTTTCTAGATTGTAGATTTGAAGAAAGATGATTTAATAAAGAAGTTAAGAAAGGTGATTACAAAAGAAATTGATGTTTCGAATTTACCAATATATATTTATAAAATGTATAGGTCACAAAAAAAATTCTTAATATTTGGGAAAATCTTTTTAATATTAATCTAAAATATTATATTGTCATAAATCTTATAGTTGATAATTTATATTAATCAAATAATAATTTTTATAAACAATACTTATATAATAATTTGTAAATTGTTGTTATTAATATTAATGAAATGGATTAAAATGAAATTGATTAAACTCATAAATAAAAACTTAATATGCTTTGCATACTCGTACATCATATCATAAGGGTAATTTTGGTAGTATAGAAAAGTTTACGAAGTATTAAAATATTAAAACGTGTCTTAAAATATGACTAAAATAATGATCTGTCCTTAGAAAATGCTTATATAAGTACTAGTGAGAACGTTCACGCGTTGGTGCAGATCCATTTGTATTGGTATGTTATGTTCTTTGGTTCATGTATGTGATAATCTTTAGTGATTGATATGAGAATATTTCTTGAAAATACAAGTGATGTTTTGAAGTAGTCACCTTAAAATGTGCTTACACTGAACTATATGTATATAAATTATATAATCAGTTTTTGGTATTTTGTAGGTAATTATGAACGTAAATCCGCCTACAACACTTAGAGTTCAAAAGGATAAACAAACTTTCTTGACTTGAATATCTATGTCAATATTTATGAATAGTTCCATATTTAGTAAGATATATATTTTTTATATTTCTTTGACTTACTACTTTAGGTAATATTAAAATTTTATTATGGACAACAATTCAACATAAAGTTATATCAAATCCGGAGGTTCATGATCTGTATGGTAAGACGCGCTCTTATTACGAGAAATTCATTATTAGTGATTATCAAAATGTTAATCTTCAAGATAAAATGGAGTTTATCAAAAGTAAAAATTATCAAAAGTGTTGATCCTACACTCTTTGTTTTAAAAGTAGTATAATAAAGCGTAGAATAACAAAAAAAAAATCATGGCCTCATGGGTTTCTCGGTAGTTAAACAAATGTGGCAACGGGCAAGACCATCGGGTTAAGTATATGATGTAATATGGTCAAACACTTAAACAATAAGACTTAAAGAGAAACGGTATATTTTTTTATATGTATTATTTTATAATCATTGGCTCATCTCCATCCCTAAATAAAGATTAGAGGTGACAAATGAGCGTGTTGGTCGGGTTGGATAACGGGTCAAAATGAGCTAGGTCGGAACGATGTTATAAAAAAGATCGGGATTTATCAAAGATAGTGGTATTTGGGATTTACCAATATCGTTTTTGAAAATGTTTAGGTCACATGAAAAGGTTTCTTCATGTTTGGATTTTTTTTAATGTTTTTACATTTAAAACATGATATTGTTATAAATTTTATGAATAATAATTTATTTAAATTCAAATAACACATCAAATAAACATTTAAAACAATACTTATATAGTAATTTATAAATTCATTGTTATTCATATAAATGAAATTTAAAGTCTACATTAATATTATTTAAACTTTTGTGCCATGGATTATTTCTTTTTTATTGTATTGCCATGGATGACCTACTTAAACTTTTGTGCATTCGTATTTAGTGATTTATGAGAATCTATTGTCAAACTCACGTTTGATGGGTCGCTTAAAAGATAATAGTTTGAGTAAATTACACGGATCATACTTGAGGTTTTTTTAAATTTCACATTTTGCTCATGTGATTGAAAAATTACACGTTTAGTCCCAAGGTTTGAAAAAAGTAACAGGTCTCATCATTGGATTAAACGGCCATTAATTTATTCCGTTAAGTACTTGTAAATGACTATTTTACCCTTCTTCTTCCTCATTTTTTTCAGACCACCATGCAATCTCATTTCAACCACCACCACCACCACTCCCCACAACCACCACACACCCCGTCTCCACCACCTCACTAGAAACATGGTTGCGAAATAACCATATCAGGTCACAAAACCGGATTACCATGTAGGTTTTGCAAACGCCTTTTGTTGGCATAAATCGGTTAAATAAGCGATTTGTGACTTAGACAGTCCCAAACATTGTTGTTGAGACCAGATCGGACAGGCCGGTCCGACCGGTTCGACCGGGATTCGGTGCCTGGTCCGGTCCGGTCTGGGGTGAATCGTTTTCTACTAGTTGAACCGGCCGGTTCGTCCCGAACCGCTTGTCGGACCGGGAAACCGGACCGGTTCGGACTGGTTTTGGATTTATTTATATTTTTTTTATTTTAGTGGGTAAACACGGGGTGTTAAACCATAAATTAGTACGTCGGATATACAAATATAGTTAAGTTTTATATATAACTATAAAATATATATAAATCATATATAAAATACTTATATTTAATTACACATATAAATATAATTAAAATATAGTTAAATCCGGTCCAACCGGTCCGAAAACGGTCTGACCGTTCAGACCACCAAACCAGTAAGACGTCCTGTTCGACGTCCGATTCGGTTCTGAAAACATTGGTCCCAAATACTCATTTTTCTACTAGTTGATGGTTACATAATGCAATATAGATACATCACGGTGATATTATCAGTCAAACTAATTATATAATGATTGAAATACAGAATTAATGGTAACAATCAAAGTATCAGTAGCTTATAGGATTAGAGATAATCCATGTTTTCATATGTTCTTGAAGAAATTTAAGTACACAAATATGTATATTTGACTACTTCCCGTAGCGCCAAAAGTCCATCTCTCCATGCAACGAGAGTTGATTGATTTGTTGCATTGATGAAGAAGATGATGCATTTGTGTTATTTTCATACCTTACGATCCTTTTCGATGAGTCACCATCTTCGTTAGCCGCACCTATATGCGATGTCACGAGCCGATCCATCATCCCCCACTCGTTTCCAGTAGCATTAACCATGCTTTGGGCCGGTTCACATGTTCCGGCCTCTAAACCAGGCTCACAAGCCTGGTAACCAACTTGAAGTTGATTCTCACAGCTTCCACTGTCACACTCGCCATGGTTAGACATTAGTTGTTTAACCATGGCAGGTGAATCGTCAGATGGAAAATTTGAGAACTCATAGCCCAAGGGCTTATGGGTTGGTATAAAGTTTTGTGCTTGAAGATGGGGATATTGGTGTGGAAGGTGACCGTGGTTGAGCCCTAGATCGACGAACGTTTGTAGTTGTTGGTGTTGTTCTTGATTGTATGCTAAGTATTGGTGGTTGGCGTGTGGAAATGAACTGGGTTGGTTCGAGCCATGGTTAAGTTGATCAGACCCAATGCTGCCTCTTGACCCTTCGCTTCCTCCAACCTTGAAGAGATTCTTCTTCTTGAACACCCTGCAAATTACCCATCCATCTTCCTAGAAGAAGAAAAAAATCAGTGGAGTCAATTTTTGTGTAAAAAGATTCAAGAAAGACTATTTCAGAATCACCCTTTGGTGTGAATGTTTGTATTGTAGACTGAATAAATCTGCCACTCGAAAACTAGACATTTATTATCGAGAAAATGATCTCAAAATTAATGACCAATTTGCATTAGAATCTAATTAAATAAGTCACAAAAAGTTTCATTTATTTGTAATTAATTTGTGACTGAAAAAGACGATCACAAATGCTCAGTTTTCTAGTATTAGATTCTTTCACATCAATCAAACTAGTTAATTCAACTTGGATTCATTTTGGAGAAAAATCATATCACTATAACTTAACATATTCAAAATAAATTACTAGAATTTTATTTTTTAAAAGCAAGCAAATCGAGGAGTTGTTGCTGCATTCTATGTCCTTTAAATTGCATTTTCAATCACATTACAAGATAATTTCATTTCTGTCCTCTAAAGACCATTTGGATTTTGAAGCTAGGACATTAAATAAACAAAATTTAACTTTCTCATTAACTATGGTGAAACCCTACTATTTCGAAACGTGAATGGTTCAAAATAATTGATTTTTTGAATCATGATGAGGGGAATTGAAATAGATATAACTTACAGGAGACGTGAGAGCGGGATTAAGAGGATCATGATGATCATCATTATCTTCTAGTCGATATTCATGCATGATCCAATCTGTCTTTTGGCCATGAGGAGCGCGACCACGATAGAACACAAGGGTTTTCCTCATACCGATCTTCTCAAAACTGTTACGGATGCATTTGTCTCTCCCAGTTGCCTTCCAAAAGCCTGCATTTGTCGCTCGGTTTGTCCTTGAACCCGTTGGGTACTTCCTGTCTTTGTGGCTGAAGAAGTACCACTCGTTTTGTGGTGTGGATCCGATATTACATCTCTCTGTGATTATTGTTGATCATTGTTATCCAGATGTTTGGAGTGTGGAGATCAATCATAGATAATATTGGGACTGTAACTTGTACTATATATACATGCTCTAATTAGGTTGTTTAATTACTAGAATGATTATACTTTTGGTGAGACTAAATAACTAAGTAAAACTTTTTTTTACAGCAATCTAATTACTATTAATAGGAATATAAGACTTGAACTTTTAAACCTTTAACATCATTTAACACATAAAGATACCCTTTTTAAGTAAAACAAATTACAAATAAGTGGAGCCTTAACACATCAATTATCCTTTAGTTCTAAAAATTTTGAAAATATATTATGTATTACTATGCATCATCATATCAGCTCATAGATTTTTATGAGCTGAGTTTTATCTATAAACCTTATAATGGATAGTAAATAAAATTAAGATACTAAATCAGTGTTGATGAACTTAAGAAAATAATTAGTATTAAAAGGTTTATTTATGAAGTTCTTCAAAAACCTTACATAAGAATAAAACAAGTACAACACAGTTACAATAATAAAAAAAAAGTTATCATCGTTTTCAAAAGTTTATTAATTATTTTTAACAGCAAAACGACTTCTAGGTTTTGCCTCAAAAGGTTTTGCCTCTTAATGAGCTACAACTCAAGTGGCTTCAAAAAATTATTATGATCTCCCATAACTTTTAGTTTCAAGCTGTAAATTTGGATGATATTTATGGATATCATCATGAGATGTGTATGGTTTAATTAATGCAAGGGATACACCTTTTCAGGTACCAAATAATTAAGTATACAAGTAATGTAATTATTTTATCTTTATGATTATATGTAAATAAAAGTTGTTATTCTTTATATAACATTGCGTGCCTTTGTTCCAATTATTTCTGTTAAACATGACAAACTAAATTGTGAATTTATTTAAAAAGTATGATATATATTATATATATATATATACACACAAACATATCATGTAAGTAGGTTCATATATGTAGGAAAAAGTTCACGTAACATGTATAGAATAATAACTAATAAAAATACTAACGCGATCTCAATGTATTATCTTTATGGTCGATGCATAACCACTCAGGAAAATATGATTGTTATAACTTATAAGACTTGATTATTTCCTATCGTTGTTATTTCAGAAACAATTCTCTCCTAAACCTTAAAGTTACATGTATAATCTCATATATAAGAAATAAAAAAAAATATTGAAAACTTTAAATTATAAGAAAATCTTAATCATTTTATTAACTCAAAAACATCATTTAAGTCATTTAAAATTTCTTGTTTTCCTATTATTATCTTTCACTAAACTAAATTATAACCAAATTTGTGTTCTTATAAGTCAGCCTAATTCACATTTAATTAGCAAAAAGTCATACACAAAAAAAACATCACATAAAATTTATACAAATTGTTACTAATTAATTCAGATGATCTATAATAACAAGTTTAAGAAGATATAATTATACATTCTATAATAAAAAAAAGTTAAAACAAACAACAAATACGAAAATTAATGACCTAACTGAATCCCAGATACAACCAGAAAAAGGGAAGACAAGATGGTACACTCAATCACTCATGTCTATAAGCATATATGATGTATGTAATTTACTATTCTTCTTACAAGTATATATATAATACATACAATTAACTTAATCATGAAACTAATTACCTTGAAGATCCCATGGCTCAACCTTGTTCAAGTCAATCTCTCTAATAACATCCATATCAAACTTCTGAAACGACACCTTCTTCTTCAGGTAGTAGTGCAAAAGCTCTTCATCCGTCGGGTGAAACCGGAACCCCGGCGGAACACCCCCACTCGACGACGCCATCGTTCACCGCCTCGAGCTCTCCCTCTCTATCTTTAACTCCCTCTCTCTCTCTCTCTCTCTTGTAATATATATATATATATATGTACGTGTGAGTTTAATGAAGAAATATCAGTCTGAAAATGATGTGAGAAAAGGTTTTATATAGCCAGTACGTACGTGTTTACTATAGTTACGTGGGTGTCAATGAATTGAACAAGTGATGAGAGGAAAGTTGACGGCCGGTGACGACGCCGGCGGTGTAGCTTAAAGATAACTTAGATCGCAAGCCATCGTATTTGGACTCTTCGACACGATCCATGCAATTTACATCACTATACTTACGCGCATCTCTCTTGGCGCGTGTAAATAAATATACATTCCCACCATAGATATTATTAATTAGTAAATTGGTTTTGTAATAACATTTTCTTTGTATAAAAGAGTAACATATTAACTTTATACCAAGTGTTAACGTGTGTAAACAAAAAGCGTAACCATTTAAGGTTACACTCGCACTCACTAGAAGTGTAATAGGTTAGTGAGCATGAAAATCAAACGTTGATATGAAATAATCTGATTGAACTTCAATTTGATATTTAATACAAGCAACATCCAATGATCGTGACTGGAAGTACAGCTCCTCTCCCAACCCTGTTTAACGCCATAGGGTCGGTGTAATTGTGACTCTTGAGGTGGCAACCCACGCCCCTCCTCACTGAGGCATTACACAATCCCTAACGATCGACTTAAGGATTTAAGAGTGTAGATGGCTAAAAACTTTTATGACAAGAACACATGACATATAAATGATTAATGAATAGTTGAGTGGTAGGATCTCTACGACAACAAGTATTTGTTACGACTAATTAAGCTCGTAGTAAGCACATATCAATGTTTTTATGGAATTGATCTGCAACTAGCCATCACTAATATATATATATCCATCAAATTAGCCATAGAATCATATTATGACGGTTTTAATGACAAAAAGAATGATATATTTTTACAAGGAAATGTTGCTACCAATATATATTATTTTGGATATGTACGGTACCTTTTGCTATATATGAATTATGACATGGTATTTGTTGTAGAGTTTGCTATGAAATACAGCTACCATTTCTATTAACTTATGCATAATGTAATAATGAGTATGATTATATATATTATTGACAATGAATAATTTTCATTTTCCAAGAAACATGATACTCTCATAAAGATAACCCTAACTATCTAGCGCAGACGGTTTGTTAGACCTCACACATAGGGATCTTAACGTTTCAATTTATGTCATAAGCTAAAAACCAAGGATTCAGTTTTGAAAAGTTGTGTGTTATGTTCGAGCTTAAGAAAACTGTTGAAATTATATTAGTATAATATCAATTCATATTCTAAATCCTAGTTATAAGTTTATTTACACATTTCTTGTGGATGTCAGGTATTGTGAAGTTCAAGGGTGAGTGTGTCATTAGCTAAAGTTCAAGGGGCTGTTCGTGAACAAGGCTGGAAGCTGCTGGGCTGTTCGTGAACAAGGATGGAAGCTGCTGGAAGCTGAAGGGCTATATAAGCAGCTGTATTGTACGGTTAGGGTTAATACCCTTTACACTTCATTTTCACTTTCATACGATCAGTTGTACTTCATCTTCAACCCTTTCTAGGGTTTGTTCATATCTGGTGGAAAGGTCTTGTTCTAGATGATTTCTTTGTACTAGAACTCGTAGATTTGCATCAGATCTATTGGTTAGATTTTCTGGTTGTATTGGATTTGTTCATCAGACGAAATAGTTTTTCTTTGTATAAAACATTTCTTTGTAATCAAAAGATTCAAGAGATTTATGTTTGATAGATATCTTTGTTTTCAACAGGAATAAATCTTATGACATTACACATTAAAGCTTACAACTTTTATATGACATTTTAAAATTGATGTAATATTATAAATTTAGTCATGGATTCTCTATTATATAGTAGTATAGATTAATAATTGCCACTTTAATTGTAGCACAATGATAAGAATCAAAGTTTCGTTGCAGTAACCCGATATTAAATCTAATAAAAAGTAGTTTACGGTAATGTAGTTTATTATTTTTTTAACGACCAACAAATACTATAAGCCCGACAATCCGAGTAAAATCACTGACGAAAGGTCACATACGTCCTGCGAACACAGACAACGCTAGTGACCCGACTTGCCCACTATTTCAGCCAGTAAACCTATCGTTATCTTTAGAAGACCCAAAGTGATAAAACTTCTAACCCAATTGAAGCATGTTGTACAAAATAAAACTTGAACCGATAGACCTCCACATTAAAAACGATGCAAATCGTATTCTTCCAAACCAATTGACTTATGACTCGGTGCAAGGTGTTTTTGCAGTTAAAAGAAAAAAATTGATTATTTTTTAAGACATGAGTTGGAAAAATGTTAATGGTAATGAGCAATATTCGGGGGCTATATAACCTCATATTCATCATCGGTTTTCTCGCCCCTTATTCATACTCTTCATATTTCTCTCTCTCTCTCTTCGAATCGATCGATTGATCCCTTCCTTACAAGCTTTTCTCAGGTAAATCCAGATCCAGATCTCTGTTTTCATGTTTCTTCTGTCAGATCTCAACATTTGCAACTCAGATTCAAACTTTGTTTCTCAATAGTATTAGGTCATCTCATTTTATGCTAATTGCTCCAATTTTGTCTCTAATTCTGCGTTAATAATGCAATTAAGTAGTTTTGTGATGTTTTTGTGGTCGTAATTTGTAATTGTACGATCGTTGATGGATTGTTTAGTGGAATCGGTGGTTTGGCTGATGCATTTTGAGGTTTTACTCCGATCTGAACCGGTAGTAATGTTACTCGTTTGATAAACTGTTATCAGATCCGTTTTATGGATGTGTCGCGTTGTAGATTTTGCCATTTTGGATAGGATGTGATCGTTAGTTCGTTTGTAAAGGTGATTTTGACCCTGTGTAAATCGATTTGGTTTGTTTTCATTTGGAAGGAAATGGTGGTTTTTTGTTGGTATTTTAGGTTTTTAGACAGCATCTGTCTAAATCTCCATACATTTCGTACTACAGATTGATGACTTCTGTTTCTTAAGCTTGCTGATTCCATTGTGATTTGTTTCTGCCATGTTAGGATCATTGTCACGAACATTAACTTGATGCTTAATTGCTTCTTCGAAGATTTTGTTTTGTTAAATCTGATCTGAGATTCTGAATAGTATATTTTTTTTGAGTTTTTTGTTTGAAAATAAGTTTTTGAAGATCTTTTCGGTAACTAGGCGGTGCTTATATAATCTGTACGCTCACTAAGACTGGTTTTATATATGAACAAAATTTACGAGATTTTAATGACACAGATCAGCTTGAGATAATTTTAATAATAAATTTTGTCAGATGTGATAGCTTAAGTTACATTTTGGAAGTAGTTAGTACTAAATGTTGGTTGCTATTATTTGTTCTAGATCTGACAGTTCTGATTTAGTGTTGTTCTTTGTAGGGATCCTCACTAGCAAGAGGATGGGGCTAACTTTCACCAAACTCTTCAGCCGGCTCTTTGCCAAGAAAGAGATGCGTATATTGATGGTGGGTCTCGATGCGGCTGGTAAGACAACCATTTTGTACAAGCTCAAGCTCGGCGAGATTGTGACCACTATTCCTACCATAGGTAATCATTTCTGTAAAAGTCCCAATTTGTTTTTATTACCATATCAGTTACAGGTTGTTATTTAAGTTAAAAATAAGGAGTGCTTGTTGACGCCTACAAGATATGTGAGACACATATTGACAGAAGTTTAGATTTGATAGCTTATGTGGTTTTCTTTGGCAGGTTTTAATGTGGAGACTGTTGAGTACAAAAACATTAGCTTCACAGTGTGGGATGTCGGGGGTCAGGACAAGGTAGAATGGTTACTTACTTGGGACGTTTAAATTTTTAATGTCGCAGGCCTTGCCCTCTTTTAAAGAATAGCGTCTTAAGGAAAACATCCATCTGAATTTGTTTGGATGTTTTAAGATTTCTTGTGTTTGTGAATTGTGTATATTTATTTGTATATGTAGATTCGTCCATTGTGGAGGCACTATTTCCAGAACACCCAGGGTCTTATCTTTGTGGTTGATAGCAATGACAGGGACAGAGTTGTTGAGGCAAGAGATGAATTGCACAGGATGTTGAATGAAGTAAGTTTGAATTTTAGATATTTATTGTCTTCTTGCTTTTCATCAAAAGACATAGATGAACTAAAAGTATGTGTTTATTTACTTCTATAATTTCTGCTATTGCTACGATAACCACATAAATTCTGATTTTATTGCCACATTAAGATGTTTAACAGTAAGATATATCTTATATATGACAGGATGAGTTGAGAGATGCAGTTCTCCTTGTGTTTGCTAACAAACAAGATCTCCCAAATGCGATGAATGCTGCTGAAATCACTGATAAGCTTGGTCTCCACTCTCTCCGACAGCGTCACTGGTAATCAGCATTAAGAGCTTTTATCCAGTTAAATAAATACATTTTAATTGTGGATGAGTTCTGTTATCATCCTATTTGTAGTTCTGTTATAAGCTTACCATTGTACTTGCCTTTATAACGCTTCTAATCACTCATGTAACAAAACTAGGAAGTATAAATGTCAGAGAACTAATTAGGTGCATTTGGATTGAGGGTTTGGGAAAGAGGGATCTTGAATACGAATCGTAGAGGGTGTATGGTCTAACGGTGTGTATTTTAGAACTACAAAGAAAACCCTTGAATTTGGGTTTTCTTTAAACATCCAATGGACCCGTATGCAAATCCCATACGAATGCCATTTTACAATACTACCAAACCCATACCCATAGTATCTACCGATATAAAAACTCATTGATTCTTTTGCTCAGGTACATCCAGAGCACTTGTGCAACCTCTGGGGAGGGACTTTATGAAGGATTGGATTGGCTTTCCAATAACATAGCAAACAAGGCAAGTTCTACAATTATGATACCTTATTATTTATAATTTGTTTTAAAAAAGAACAAAGAAGAGTGTGTGGGTTGGCTCGACCCGACCACTTAACCAGTTGACCCATTAACCATGCTTTCTAAACTCCCAATGATCATCTAGCTATGATCACGTTTGTTCTCAATTATCATGCCAGTAACATGCCATTTTCGTTAAATTTATTTTACAGGCATGAGGCAACGAGAGGTGGATGTTGGCAGTTTGTGTTACTGGTTTTGGAAGAAGTTGTTTGAAAGGGTAATTTGCGTTCGATATAATACATTGTTTTTATGTTTGGACTGAAAGTATGTGTTTGGTAGGTTGGCTATTATTCTTTAATTTGAAGTTGTTGAGTTTATGTGGTGGTTAGAATTCTTATGTAGTCTGTTGGTATGCTATTATTATATGATATGGTAATTTCAGTTACTTATAAGAAATGTTATCCAATGTAGTCTTTTCTCTGTTTTGATTTCATCGGGTTGTCACAATCATCTTCTTCGTTTTTCTTCAAATCTTTGGCTAAGTTGCTTTTTATCAAAGTAAATGTTAAGGGGGCGTTTGGTATGCAGGAATTCAATGGAATTCAATGGAATTGGAATCTGAATTCCATTGGTCATTGTGTTTGGTTGGTAGGAATTCGTTGAAATTG
>BJCO01008842.1:0-10418 GCA_018326465.1 Flaveria floridana
CTGGTTTATGAAATTAATTAGGGGTTAAACTTTGTTATGTTGATAGTTTCAACATTTTATATTTTAGATGTAGGTAAATTATACAAGTTCAACAAATAAAACACACATGACCCTTTGTAACAATAAAATAAAAAGTGCATTATATTAGTTGAAACTTAAAAGTAATATATAAAAGAAATATATAGTTTTTACAGTCCGTCAACATGGAATAAATAACCATTCTGAAATTTGAATATATATTTGAATTCGTATAACTGTTTTAGGAATATATAATATATTTTAATAATTATATAAAAAACAAATATTTAAAAGTATATTAACATAGTGTATTGATTTGGGTGGTTTTTGAACAATCTAGGAGGAAAAGAGGAAAATGAAATAGAAAAGTAGAAAATAACTGAATAATATGTCATCATTACTCAAATTGTAGGATTGGGAAAAAAAGAGTGACAAAGACGCTTCACAACCAGGCCAAGTTACCTCTTGAGCTTACTTGTGGACCCATAAATATATACGATTTAATCAACATGGAGAGTTTTAATCGGTTTGGTCGCTATTTATATCGACCTTCACTTTTTAATATATAATATATAATATAGGGGAGGGTTCAAATGTTAACTCTATATTATTGCAATAACCGTATTAACTTTTCAAGATCAATTAAACTCACAATCTTTTTATTGGAATAACATCATTACACATATATGAAAATATGTTATCTTATGTATATGTGTATATTCTTAAGTGTAGTTTTTTTTACAATAGTGTAAATTACATTTACATATGCAGATATATACGAGATGTAAGTGTGATTTACACTAGTGTAAACTTTTTTACGCTTACGAATTTACACATGTACACAAAAGAACATATTTTTGTTTACCATGTTATTCCAACAAAAAAATAATGACTTTTATTGATCTTAAAGAGTTAACACGGTAATCGCAATAAAAGTGATTTAACATTTGAACCCTTCCCTATATATATAATGCCCATGTCTTATAACTCATCTTTACCGTTAATAGGTTCTGCATTTTTTCAGGCATTTGAGCCCCCTGTTGATATGAGTCAAGACGATGATATTTGTGATCATCTGGATGATGGTTCATGTGCTCATGTCCGCTCGGAAGATAGGGATCCTTGTTCTTGTGAATCAGCCTCAATAAGCGGAAGAGTGCATTCTAAACAGTCTTGTGAAGTTTCGGCTGGCCGTGAGGTATATGATAAAACCTATCTTTGGATCCTTGGGGATGGTGAAAATAAAGTATAAGTTTTTTTTCTTGAATAGCTTGTTAAACTCTAATTTCTTTTGTTACTTCTATTTGTATTAATATACATAGCATAATTGCAGGAGAAGAATGAAAATTGTTGTGAGCCAGAAACGGGAAACTTTGCTGTAGGTTTAGAAGGCCAAAAAGACACTCATAAAGGCGGTTGTGAAAATGCTACATGTGTTGAGGATCAGAACCATGGTGATCCACTTACTATTTCCAACAAAAATGTGAGTGTTTATTTTTTTTCCACTCATTCTAATGTGCTCAGATTCATTTCTCTCTTAATTTTTCTCAATTGATATACACACTTATAAGTCAGGAGTGGCAATTTTATTTGTTCTTTTTCTTTATGTGGAGTAATTACATTTTTTGTTTATTGTAGAACAAATATAGCCTGAGTTTACCCAAATATTCTTGTACGACCCTTAGGTTATGACAACACAACTTAAATGGTCTAAGTGAACAGATTATAAGAACAAGAAGGAACGTCTTTTCAAGTTTGAGAGTATGAACTTTGAAGAATGATGATATTAACAAACTGCAGTGGCTTATAAATAGCCTTACATGAGATGAAAAAGGCAAGCAACCACCCACGATCTTATAGTGCATGACTAGGAAAACTGGACCAACTAAGAGCGTGTCGTACAAAAAAGGAGGACTTATTCAACGTAATGAAAGCAAATCTGAAGTTGTCCTAACAGCTTTGTTAGTTTCATCATCCTCCCTTAAACTGAATATCATAACTATTCAGTTTACACTCACACAATCACACCTACTAAGTCTCGGATCTTGAGAAACATAATATGCTTTAGGGGCTTTGTTAGAACATCTGCAAGTTGTTCTTGAATATAGCAATTTATGAGCTCCAACACCTCATCCTAAACAAGTTCACAAAGATAATGAAAACTTATGTCAACATGTTTGCTATGAGTGTGCATCACAGGTGTAATCAGACGTAAAATGAACTCTTGGCAAGGTAAAGACATAATATGACCTTATATATATGCTGTGTACATTTACATCATAGTCAGTGTGTATATATAGACATGGAAACCCTATCTACCTTAAGGCCATTGGGCTACATATTGGATTATATAATCTAACAACAGGATTCTTTGAGAGGTTAACAACCGAGATATTATCACAAAACGCCATCGTTGGACTGTTTTGTTCTTGATCTATACTCTTGAAAACCCTTAGCCATACTACCTGATAATGCACTGCTGCAGCAATAAACTCAAATTTGTAGTTGAGATTCAAGATAGTAACCATGGGCTGTTTTTTCAAATGCTATGAGACAGCTCCCAAGCTCCTACTTTTCATGTATATTGATCACCTACGTAGTTACTATCCTAACATCGTGAAAGCCCTCTTGTCCTCCCTTGAGCATCCCAAAACTTATCGTGCCCTTTAAGTACCTTAATTTTCTTTTCATAGCTATAAGATGAATTTCTGTAGGGGCTCCATGGAACTTCTAATGCTGTTCAAATGAGGGCGTGTACTAGTCAACTACTCAAAACTTTCCACTATTTGGCATCTGCTTGTAAACTATGCTGTCTACTTTGCCCCTGCATCTATTGTGAGCCTAAAGGCAGGAATCACATGATTATGCACTTACAATGATTCATACCTAACGTTTCTAAATTCATACAATCTGTCTTTTAAAATACTTCAATACTAAGGAAGTATCTTCTTCTTTCGAATTTACCAGATTAGTCATTTAAGATTTAGTCATTTACTTTTTAAATTGTGCAAGCATCTCTTCATTGTTCTCAGGTCATCAATATAAAGGCATACACTTAAATCTACCTCCTTTGATACTTTTGGTGAACAAAGTCTGTTTGAAAGGACATTTGGTGAAAATTTCTTTGTTAAAATATGCCCTTAATGTGACTATACCACACTATTGAGTTCATTCAAGGCCTTTATGAGTTGATACCGCTTGGATTCATGCCCTTTCTTGAGGAAGCTAAGCTTGAAAACCTTTAGAGTGGCTAAGGTTGATTTAACATCAAATTGATAGACCACCCGAGAGTTCTCAGTGTAACTTGTTCTTGTTGTGGGAAATACCTCCTTGCAACCAACAGAGCTTTGTTCCATTTATCTATTTTCATTGAGCGTTGTTTTAATTACCCACTTAACTCTTATTGTTTTCTTGTGGCAGTGCCGTTAGTTCCCACTTGTCCTTTCCAATAGTTTATATATTTTGACCATGGCATGCCTCCATTTATCATCTTTTACGACTTCATCAAAAGTAATTGAGTTCACTAACAAATTGGGGCACTATTTTTTCAAATTCATGGGGGGAAATAGGATGCAATAGGTATAAAGGATGGTACATGGATGACTTCTAATGCACCATTGGTGGCTTTAAGGTGGGAGCTGGGGATGATCTCATCCAAGTTAGAACCCGATACGATATCCATGTTGATCTTTATGTTGGACTCCCAATTTGTTTATGAAACATGGGAACATTGGGCATATAAGCCGAATTGGTGAGCCCAAAACATTGGATAAAGCGACAGAAGCTAGATGTTTGAGTAGAGTGGCGAAGACATCTTTTGCTAGAGTTCTTGTGGACGTGTTTGCCTTTAATGGCATTCCAGATTTAGTAAATGTGTAATTCCCATAATGGAATGACCGGTTGATTGTAATTTGTTCTTTATCCATTCAATACAAGTAAGCCTCATCGTTGTAAAAAGTTTTTTCTTTTTGGTCAACATATGTATATTTGTGGTGTGTGATATGAAATGAGGCAAGAAGAGAAACCTGTCAAGAAGATGTAGGAAATGGTATGTTGTTACACTCATGTTGAACTTTGGCTTTGCTTGTATGGTAAGACTCATGTTGTTACCAAGTTTCACTAGCCAGTATCAAAATAATGAATCATGTTTTTGTTCCCTCACATGTGATTGCTACACAATGGAAGAACCCATGTGATCAACGGAATCTACCATAGGCGTCAAAAACATTTCCTTTTGATCCGCATAATGAGCCTTTTGATCCTTCGTCTGCTTTGGACATTCTCATTGAAAGTGATTGAGATCATGATAATTGCAGGACTTGAAAGTAGATTTGTTGAGTCCAAATCATCCTCTTCCTTAGTACCTGCCTGGACCTCCACATCTTTCTAGTTCCTTCGTGTTGGGATCTAAAGGTGATTTGAAGAGCCTGTCAGCCTGCTCATTATCCAAGTGTAATGCACCAGAAGGCTACTTTAAAGCTCATCTATAGACATCATATCCAGGACAATGTAATTATTTTTAAGGTAAAAAATATCTTAAATCTTGTTAGCCATGTTGAGAGTTCTACCAAAATACTCACCTTTTGACTCTCCAGCCTTCATATGTAGTCCCTCAAACTCGTTGCTATGAGCTTGTAATCTAGCACATTTGACACGTGTGCTTCCTTGATACTAGTGTTGAAGCGAATCTTGTCTTTTTTCGTGTCTTTCTTCAAAATGATCTCTAGTATTGATCAATTGATGGCTTGGAACAGGTAGTTCTTAGCCTTATGGTCCTTCAACTTCTGATCATCACATGCTTTCTTCTATGGCTCACTTGCTACACTATGGAATTGCAGGTTGCACGAATTTATTCTTAGAACTCATGGCTCTGATACCATAATATTGAGAACAAAAAAGAATATCGAGTGTTTTCTAAGTTTGTGAGTATGAGCTTTGAAGAATGATGATATAATTAGCAAAGCTCAGTGATTTATAAATAGCCTTACATGAGATGAAAATGGAAAGCTTATTCATATAATCCTCGTGATGACTAGGAAACCGAACCAACTAATGTGTCCTTCAAACAAGGAGGACGTAGTCAGCTTAAGAAAAGCAAATCTTAGGTGACCCTAACGACTTTATTAGTTTCATCAGTAGAAACATAGATCTATGATAATTTCCAGAAGACAAAGTTGGACATATTGCTGCTTATTCATATATGCTACCCTAACAATTATTGTTCTCATGGACGTGTTTCGCTATATCTGTCTCTGAGGCACTTGCATCAACCATAGATCCTCAGATTTTTGCTGATACTATCAACTGCTGCAGTTATATATAATTATATAGAGGAAACTTGCAGATTATCAGAGTATCAGAATTATTCTACTCTTTGATCCGTTGTTGTGTTATGTTGGTTGATTTTAGTTGTATGATTATGTGATAATTTCTTAGTTTACAGTCTTTCATACTATATTAGATATTTATGTTCCTCGTGCTTTGACATTTTCAGATGTCATCTGAACCTCATGAATCTTCTGATTATTTAGAGTCAATGCCCCATTTCCATGTTCCTCTAGTGGATGTTGATAAGGTAAATTTATCATCTTTATTTTGCTTCTCTCTTCTCGCCTTTTTATGTTTTATAAAATTGCAATGACTATTGGTACAAGAAAATCACAGGATTGTTATGTGGTGACAAGAATATCTTGGAGTGCAGCAGCCCATCAATATTGTTACGTCATAATTGTTTATATGCTAATCTCTTACTAAATTTTCTCATCACTCATGTAGGGGACACGATATATGTATTTATAGTTATGCACACAATAAAATTCTGAATTGTTACTTACATTCATGTGGAACCTGCTATAGATGACTGAATGGTAGTTAACGTTGTTCAGGTTCGATGTGTCATCAGAAATATAGTCAGAGACTGGGCTGCTGAGGTATTCCTTGTCTTACTCTTTGCTTCTTTTCTAGACATCGACTATGCTGGGCATCGAAAATGTATTTCAATCTTGGTTTTGAAAAGCGCGCCTTAGGCATAAGGAGAAGGAGGTGATAGCCAAAGCGCCTTAAGGTCCTGAGGGGGCACTTGTTGCACATGCCGGTCAAAATTAGGACATAGCAACCTTTTGGAGGCTGATAATTGATATGTAAAAACAACCAAAAGGATGTAGAGATTATGAATGATTTACCAATTGAAAAAGGCTGGTAAGTAATAGATGAGAGAGAGAGATGCAGCTTTGATTGTACACAACTTACGTACTTGAAGATCATGCTTCACGCCTTGGCTTTTGGGACCTAAAATCAGAGCTCCTCGCGCTTTTTAAAACCATGATTTCAACAATGTGATATGTCAAGAGAGGACCAAAACTTCAACAAAGTAATTATTGATTTTTGTTATCTAAACACAGGGGCAGAAGGAACGAGACCAATGTTATAAGCCTATTCTTGAAGAACTTAAACGCCATTTTCCTGAGCGCAGTAAAGAAAGGTGACACATGGAACATATTGTGAAGCGCCATTTTTTTCTCTTTAGATCATCAGTCATATTTTTTTTCACCTAATATCTTTGTTATATTCAACCATATCCAAAGTTTCATTTTCTTTGTAGGCCTCCTACTTGTCTAGTTCCTGGTGCTGGATTAGGAAGGCTGGCATTGGAAATTTCATGTCTTGGTATGTATTTTAGTCCATTTCAACTTAAAAGTTTATAGCTAGAATGCTGGCATATACTAAGTTTTTTTGGTCATGTACAGGTTTCATCAGTCAAGGAAATGAATTTTCATACTATATGATGATCTGTTCAAGTTTTATTCTCAATCAGTAAGTAAAGCTGCTCTGATGATTTCTTCCCTTCTCATGTTTGTAATGACGTCTGAATTTTATTACTCATGCTTGTATCAACTTGATTAATTAACATTCTTTGCTGTCAGGACTCAGGATGTTGGGGAATGGACTATTCATCCTTGGATTCACAGCAATTGCAATTCATTATCTGATGCCGATCAGCTCCGTGCAGTTTCCATTCCAGATATTCATCCTGCTGGGTAACCTCTTCCCTTATGATATTACTGCTCCTTTTCTGCTTCCTATGAGTTGTTATTTTGCCAGACAATGCCTTGATGTTTATCAATACTGTGATTTCCAATTTACCAACTTAGTGAAAGAAAGATGTTCATTATCTATAGAAGCATGTGATTAAATTAGCTAATCTTCCATAGACTGCTAGAAGTATGTACTTTAATATTTGCACTTATCCAGTTTCCTGAAAATACGGCAATGTTACGAAAGTTTTTGAAACAACTGATTTACAATGTCTCTAAAATATTTTAACCTTTTCAGATAGTTTTATAACTGAAGCCTTTTCATGCCCTTCTCTCTTTTTAATTCTTCCTTCTTCCTGCTTTTGTTCTATAAAAAAATTTTATACTTATTTTATTATACACAGTGGTATTATTCATATGTCCTACGATGTTATGTAGGAAGTATGAGAGACTGTTTTCTGTTTGTTCCTTATTAGGAAGTTGAAATGTGCTGAGACATAAATATCATGAAAATTATTGCGATTTATTTGTAGTGTTCTGGTTCATATCCCAGTTTTCTTTAATCATAACCCTCCAATTTAACTGACAGTGCAGGGATCACAGAAGGTTTTTCTATGTGTGGTGGTGACTTTGTTGAAGTTTACAATGACCCGAGCCAAGTAGGTAGGATAAAGACACAAGATTGTTCATTCTTCTCTCTGTTAGCCTTTCCATGATTCTTGTATTTTTATTTATTATTTTTTTATTTTTTTATATATATTATTCTCTCTTTTGGTAGTAAAAATGTAGTATTTCAAGTGGATGCTGATGATGAGTCTTTTATGGCACTTGCAGGAGCATGGGATGCAGTTGTGACCTGCTTCTTCCTTGATACAGCACACAATATTGTTGAATATATTGAAATCATTTCAAAAATTCTTAAAGATGGGGGAGTGAGTACTACCTTTGGCTTCTCTTCAAATATGAAGCTTATTTCATCACAAAGATTTTTTCGACTCACCTGTTTTTCTGCATGGCAGGTGTGGATAAACTTGGGTCCACTACTTTATCACTTCGCAGATATGTATGGCCAAGAAGATGTAAGCAGACACAAAAACAGTTCCATTTATCATCATAAGTTCATATAATTTATAATTAATTGATTTTACATTTCTTGTACTCTTCAACTATGCAGGAAATGTCGGTTGAGTTATGTTTAGAAGATGTCAAAAGGGTTGCAATCCATTATGGATTTCAGTTGGAGGTCAACCACCATACTCCTTTTATTTTTTAAATTAGCATGTATGCTCATCATTTTAAGTAACTCATGTTTTATATTTTTGGAGAACAGCTCGAAAAGACCATCGAAACAACTTATACTACAAATCCTCGAGCCATGATGCAAGTATGTTATGCTTCCCACTTATCTCTTTTATCCTGTGAATTGTATCTATAAGGGTGTGTGTTTGGATGTGTGAGTTATTGACTTGTGGAATTAGAATCAGATCTGATTAAAGATTTACAATACTCGTTTCTCAGAACTTGATTATTTTGACCTTAAATAGTTAGTAAGTTGCACGTTAAATCTGAATCAACTGGAAGCCTTACGGGTGACTTGTTTGACCATGAAAGTTGAATTGGAAACAAATCAATATTCATTAATAGTGTCCTTTAAGATGGTGTTTTCTTTCTTGCATTTGCAGAATCACTATTTTTCAGCTTTTTGGACAATGCGAAAGAAACCAATCAAACCATCAAGTATACAAGGGAGCATGGTTGAATAAATCTCGGTTCTCGTTTTATGTAACCATGAACCTTTCTGAACTAGTGTTTTAACTATTTTATGTTTCACATAGCATCGTTGATGATAAGGTGTAGGTTTATCTCCTGAAAATAGATTTGAAACTTCTATGCGTCGAGGACAAAATAAACTATCTTTGGAATTATTATTCATATCTTAGGTCTATGTTGAATCATCTATAATTTGGTGTTGGGTAGGTAGTTTTGCCTTTTTTTTGGTATTAAAAATCATCTATGTTGAATCGTCCTATAATTTGCACCTAAGGAACACTAGTAAGATTGTTACTTGTTATTTTTGATACGTTATAAAGATTGATATACACCGACTAAGAAGCTGAGTTAAACTATGAGCCAACGAATTATGTTGGACGCGCAAATCACAGAAAGTCTAAGGTTTGACACAAACTGATTGTGTCTTTCTCTTCTCAATGAAAGCTACGAGTACATAAAGAACATGAAACAGACCGCTGCCCTAACAAATTAAAAGAAACTCAAAGAAGGCAACTACCCACTAACATAATGGAAAATAACCAAAACAAGAAAATAGGAGACTGAATCAAACAAGTAGAGCATGAACCGCATAATAGTCCACATGGGGTCCATGCATGCAGAAAGTTTGCTTATGTTGTTGCTTTGTCATCAAACTCCCTCTCAACAACTGGCTTCTGCAATAAATCTTAAATGGTGACAACCTTGCTGTAGAGATCAGATCTGGAGTTTAGGATTGAAATGGCAACATCAAAGCCACCATAGGGTCAATACGATGGGCTACGGAATCTGATTCGCTTCATTAATTCCACCTTTATGTTGCAAGTCGATATGCTAGACATTTACCAAGATAAAGATTGGGATGGAATTTATACGATTTGTGTCATCATGGAAGGTATCTTGGACACTTTACGAATCATATGTGACAGGGTACCACCCCTACTGGTTTAGTCACGAGACAAAAACAATGGGTTTAGTGAGCTAAACAGCAGGTTTATAAAAACAGTATTGAAACAAATGAACTAAAAAACAAATTTTAAACTTTTGATTAAAATGGTAAGTTTGATCGAATCACATAGAATAGAAAGAACTGTATATAACTCTTAACAGTTATCTAAGTTTTAGGGTCCTAATGGGGATACCGCATGGGTTTTTGGGGGTGGGCCGGTTCAAACGGTCACGGTTAGGTCTTGCGGTCACATTTTGGCACCTAACCGTGACCGCATGGGCTTGCTGTCACGGTTTGGGGTGTTTGTCCCCGTGACCGCATGGTCTTGCTGTCACGGTTCGGGGTGGTAGTCCCCGTGACCTCCTGACAACAAAACGACAAAATGACAAAATGGGCTGTTAAAGTTGAAAAGCGGTCACCAAACCGTCACGTGGAGGCCAAACCGTGACCTCTAGGGTACACGGTCTCAGTTTAAGGTACGACGTAGACGTGATTTTGACAAAAGGCCGGGATTCCCGGCACAAACCGTCACGTGGAGGCCAAACCGTGACGGTTTGTGCCCCAGAATTTCACCTTATATACATTTCACCTTCGAACAATCGGCATATCCATTTCCAAACTAAAAATTCGCAATTTCATAATCCACACTC
>BJCO01008844.1:0-14813 GCA_018326465.1 Flaveria floridana
CTTTGGAACTCTCAAAATATGAAAGAAAGAAGATGTACGAAACTAGCAGAAAAGATATATAGAATGCTCTACATATTCAATAAACAGATAGGGCTATAAATAGCCTTACAAACCATAACCTAGTAACCACCTACTAACATGAAAATAGCAACTAAATACTAAAGAATCGGTACAAGTATGACCCACTCTTTTACCCCATGTGCACCCCCTCAACGTACACTTCCAAAGAATTTGGTCAAACCAAATACCAAGTCCACCTAATTAAATAAATCAAAATGTAAATTACTAAAATGCTTTAATCTTCAAATTTCCAAGCATGTAACCCACGTGAACTCTTGAAGTGTAGCTTATTCCATGCAAACCAACTAAAAACTGATAATACGTGACCCGCAACCCGCAAACAAACCCGATTAAACCCAACAGGAATAACAATAACATTTTTTTATTTCACTTATTAATGATGGTTATTTAAGGTAGTTTGACCAAGGGATTGTTTAGTAATTCTATGTTAAGTCATTAAGATGCCGAATAAGATGTAGTGTTTAAATTAATCAGCATGTTTTCTGAAACTTATTCATTGATTTTATGAACCAATTAAAGATGTATTTTAAGTGAACTAGACATAATATACACATGACCGATTCAGATTTAGCATCTTAATGTAATCATTAAGATGTTGCCAATTAAACAACCCCTAAGTTAGAAAAAGAGACAATTGATATGTAGTTAAGGATTGAGGTCTATGTTGGATTCATACGTTATCTGTCAAAGAATGAAGTGGTGTTTGGCATTGCATTTTACAAGCAATTATCTGATTATTGTATTTACAACTCTTAAATAATCTATGAGTTCATGAAACAAAATGGGTATGATTAAATACAGTTTCCAGTTATTACAACTTTCAAATAATTAAAATCACCTCCAAACATTGATTATCTAAGTTTGATTTATCTTTATTATACAGTCGCTATCAAAACACCCTTAAAAGTTAAATTAGATATACGAAATATTAATTAAAATGCTTAAAAATTCCCCCCTTTTGCATGTCATAACATTAATACCTTGATTAATTAGTTTCTACAACATTGAGTTATTGGTTGATAAACTCAAAGAAGCTCAGGCTAGTGCTGATTACATGCCTAAATCATTCGTGGTGATGAAGGTTTTGTTGAGGTTAGTACTAGTTTCTAATCATTTTCAAGCATTATGTTAGTTAAAATCCTTTACTCAAAAGACTTCTTGTAAATTAGTTTAGGTTGCCTGCCATCCAGCATGTGTTTTAATTGTCATAGGAATAGTTGGTTGTGTTGTTTTAAAGGTATATCTAATATCTTTATATTTTTCAATTGTTGTTTGAGGATCAAAATGCACAATGACATTTGAAAAAACCCTATAATTTTACTTTGTTTGAGACTTTTAGAAAAGTTGAGCCGGTCCTACTAGAAGCATACAAGTATGATGTTTGCTCTCCATAAAAGTAACGTAAATTTAACTCTTTATTAATACAAAATTAAATCTCACTAATTTCCTATAAAACTTGAACCTTCACTCTTTTAAGATGAACACTTAACTAAACTCATTGGAAGCCTTCTTTTCATTGATTTTTGATGGAGACATGCATTTGACAAAATAATTTTTTTTTAAATATGTAATGCAGAGTTCCACTTGCAGAAGATATTGATAATTTATTAATATCTAAAACACATTATTTTGGATATTAAGAAAATACCCATTTCACATTGTTTCATAATTCATACTATACAAGCAATCTAGCATATATTTATCTTAGAACTTAAACGCCATCCATATTTTAAACTATATTTGGTTAAAGAAAATGCAAACATCAAAAGAAACTCCTGTCGGCATTTAAACTCCATCCATCAAAGCAAATCTAACGTTCATCACCTTTTTACAACCTTTTAAACCTTCGGTCCCCACTCATCTCTCTTACCCATTTCAACCCTCTGCAAATCTACTTCAATCTTCGTAAATCGACCCCAAAAACCATAGAAAACACCCAATCTTCTATACCCTTTTGAGTTTTGACAACACCATTTCATCAATCTGTAACAACAGCAACACAACTCCGTCAGATCATTAATGGAGTTTTTCCAGAGGGCAAAATCCGTCCGGCTGAGAAGCCACCACCACAAGTACCTATTAGCCGACGACGACGGCGAACACGTGTCGCAAGACCGTCAAGCTACGGTCAAAAACGCACGCTGGACGGTTGAATTCGACGCCGATTACGACAACGTTATCCGGTTGAAATCGTGTTTTGGTCGGTACCTCACAGCCTCCGAAGACCAACACTTGCTCGGAGCCACCGGACAAAAGGTCATTCAAAGCCTCCCTCGGAGACTTGATTCTTCCGTCGATTGGGAGCCGATTGTTGAAGGCTCAAAAGTCCGATTGAAAACCAGATACGGCAATTATCTACGAGCTAACGGCGGTGTACCACCGTGGAGAAACTCGATTACGCATGATATCCCTCATCGGCATCACAATTGGATATTATGGGATGTTGAAATCGTTGAAATTAACCTCGATCCACCACAGAAATTAGATCCATCGGAATATCTGGATCTCAGCAGTTCGTCGTTTCATCTTACATCCGACCCCTCACATCTGGTTTGTGAATTGATTTCCAATTGAAACGATCTGATACGATCATAGACTCATCGTGATGTTTTGAATTGAATCTGTTTGTGGTGATTTGCAGAGTGATCAAACGTATGGGTCTTCGAAGAACGAAGGGAGGATGATTTATTACAAAATGGTGGATGATGATGGTGCTGTTGTTGATGCCGAAGGGTCTTTTTTGTTCAAGGGGAATTCTGTAGAGGATTTGACTCAGAACTTGGAGGAAGAAACAGAGTTGGAGGATATAACAGTGTGTTCTCGTAACCCTTTGAATGGGAAGCTTTACCCCCTTCGGCTAGCTCTACCGCCGAATAACACCACTATGCATGTCATTGTAGTGCCTGCAACCTCCAAAGGTTAGTTTTTTAGTTTTGTAATGGTAGTTATTCTGACAAACGTATGCAGTATAATTTCATTCATAGCAGAGCTATTAGTTGGGTCTATTGGCTGCTCCCATCGTAGGTTTTGTAAGCTACATTTAGATGGCATAAGGGTG
Source organism: Flaveria floridana (assembly GCA_018326465.1). Classification (NCBI taxonomy): domain Eukaryota; kingdom Viridiplantae; phylum Streptophyta; class Magnoliopsida; order Asterales; family Asteraceae; genus Flaveria; species Flaveria floridana. Next base: position 3,140 of record BJCO01008844.1, read on the forward strand.
TTCAGTATGATCAAATAAGCTAGAAGGCTTTGTGCATATTGGATGATAGTTTGGGTGACTTAATGATCATTTTGAATTGGTTGGTCTGTTTTGTTTTAGCTGTATTTTTGTTACTTTGCACATGCTAGAGATGAAGTATAAGCCGAAATGATATGTAGTCATAAACAGGTCGAATTGTCACTTATAGTCGACATTGCAAGAGACCTTGTCTGTTGTGTTTGCCATCTATATAGTGTGTTTTTTAGTAATGTTTTTAACAAACTGTTCTGTTGGAATCATAAGGCACAGGCAGAATGACATAAACAATAGTAAATGGTAAGAACTAAAATTTATGGTTCAAAGTTCAAACCTGGCAAATGGTGTAGGCGTGTAGCAGGGGTAGTTAGGTTATGGTTAGCTGTTCAAAAAAAAAAAAAGAACTAAAATTTATGTGGTTCAACAACTTGTCTATACCCATTCTTGGATGATGTTAGGTTTCTTTTTAAATAGAAACTGAGAAGAAAGATAAAATTGAAAATGGAGTTTTATTATGCACAATTCCCTTTGTGGTTCAAACTTCAAAATTACTAGAATATGAACACAAGTTATACTTGCTTCAAGTAATTATAATGTAGTTTACAAGTTTTTTCAGAAAAAAAGGTTTTGAATGATGATTGTCTTAAAATATGAAATCTTCAAAAGGGGAGAAAGAACTCTTTCTTGGATCCTGAGAAACCAGATGGATGGCAAACCGCCCATGTGGGATCATAAAATGTTGAAAATTAAATTTGATTTATGGTCCTTTATCTTGTTGCAATTAGAATAAGTTCTTTTAAGCTGTAACTTTATACAACTTGAATTAAACAGCACCAAAATGCCTTCTATCCGTTCAATTTTGACTTTTAATAGTCAAATGAAGTATGGTTCAGTTCCAAAATTGGTAATAACCGTTCAGAATTTGCAGAGAAATTGACCAGGTAAAGTTGTTACAGATAGAATGCTTTTGGAGTTGGTAAATCAAGAACATCTATGCAATTTTGGGTTTAAACAGTATTAGGTTTGACTTTTCAGGTTGAAGAATGGACTCTAGTGGGCATGACTTATGTTATGTTTCCTGGTTTACATTTCAATTTCCTCCTGATCCCAGTAACAGGTTCATGCTTAATTTTTAATCTTAAATTGTAGCTAATATACATTTTCTTTTGTGTGTGTTTTGATCAGCCGCAAAAGATTTCTAGCCGGTTTTAGCGAGAGGAAGCACTTCATGTTATTATTTTTTGTATCAAGCTCCTAAGCATGCGCAATATTTAAATCGAAGCAAGACATGCAAAAGAATGAAAGAGGATTATATTTATCGACGAATCATGAAGAGAACAAGAATGATTGCAGGTAAAATGGGATTCATTCTTGTAAACTTAAACCAGGATCTCTTCATCGTCTCAGCTTTTGTAACATCAAACACGTTTGATTTCGGATTTATTCGAATATAATCTTATAGCTTGAGTTTAATGTCTTCTTTCTGTTAGTCTTGCAACTAGAGCCATTTGGTTGTAAAAGCAAAGATTGAGTTGACCATGCACAAACAGGTTATTATGAATCCATACGATCTCAATTTAAATTGCATAGTTGTAAAAGCAAATATATATTTTGAGATCAAAATTTGTTGTTCATTTTACTTAAATATCTGTTTTTTTAGGTAAATTGAAATGTATAAGTTAGTTTTAAACCGATTCTCATAAGGTAATGATAAAGCTTGTTAAGCTTATATGTTAGGTTTTTTAGGGACGGCAAATAGAAATCGAAAATATTAGTCGGTTTGCAAAATAGTCTTACTTTTTTACTTCGTCTAGGGCCTCTGAAACCATTGATTCGTGCTTGAATCAAATATTATGAGTTAAATCCATCGAATATATGTGTTGTGATTTTAGATGTAAAGTATAGGGGTTTGTGTTCGAGTGTAAGAAAAAATAAAGGTGTAGAGTATGATTTATTTCAGCACTTTATATTTTATCCATGATTTATTAATAAATTAAGAGATATTTCCTTCTCTAAGTCTTCTTAGAGTAGTCATGTGCTTTTCTCTATCTATACCTATATAATTTCTAAAAAAACATAATTTGCTTTTAATTATTATTACTCTATAATGAAAAAAGCAACGTCATGAATAGGAAAATTTTCATCATTCCATTTTGGCCACAGGCATAACTCCCCTTATGTATTTAACACAGAAAATAAGGCAAATGGGTTGTTCTCCATCTTCTTTTCTTCATATGCCTCCACCTCTTCAACATCGTAAGAGGCGCTGATGGTCTCTATGACCGTCGTGGGTGGCTTCTGTGTCACCGCCGCCTCTTCGTGGGGTGGAGGAGGCCGTCATCTGCCCACCATGGATCGTGGTGCTGGTGGTCGGCCGTCGTTTGGTCTGCCGGTGGTACTGAATGATTGTCGCTGGTGGTGGGTAAGTTGTGTTGGTGGTAACCGCCGGCGACATTCATGGAGTAAAACCACCGGTGTGTCGGTCGGCTATGTTGTGTTTGTTTTGCTCCCCTTTTAAGTAGGGTGGGTTCCATCGATGTTTGAGGAAATCGCAGGCGCTGGTGGTGGTGGCGCCGCAGCATCCTGTGGATGATGTCGGTTTTTAGGCGTGGCGGTGGCGATGGCTTCTCCGATAAGGCTTTGGTTTGCATGCCTTCCTTCTTCCCTAGGGAAGCCCTAAACTCGCCGCCTGTTGGTGTCGCCCGAATCGTTGATTTTTGACGATGTATTCAAAGGTTTTTGTGGTCGAGGTCGATGATGGTTGATTTTGCACACCTGAGACCTGTTGTTGCTGGTTTCCCCCTTCCTTGATTTTCCGGCACTGTTGTTGTCTCTTCTCTACAATCCAGGCTATGATATATCTCTTTCATTTGGCGTGGTAACTTATGTTGCAGCCATGACAGAGACCTGACCCTCCAGTAACATGATTTGTCGCTTTCACAGCGTGATTATGGTCGGTGTTAACTTTGGTTTGTTTTTTTGTTGTTGGAACTCATGATTCTGGGTTCACTAACGTTTATGTTTCATTGTTTTAGTTCGGTTGTACTCTTTATTTGCTGATGGTTAGAATTGTTATTCACAGAATATACTTTGTATTTGCAAGTTGTCATTATAAGGTTGTCATTTGAGCGTAGATCAACTTCTGTTAAACCATACGAGACAGTTAACTTTGAAGGCTGTGACGATAACCAAACACATGTTGTGTTCGTTGTTTTGGCGTGGCGAATGAAAGTTTGCAGCCACAGCGAGTCACCATTTCTGAGCCTTCTCTTTCTTTCTTTTTTGTGTTGAAATAGCGTGGTGCGCGGTAAGTAGTTTTGTGTTTTCCTTAGATGTTTCATGCTGATGTTCATTTGGTGAGTTTGTTAGGGATTCATGTTGTGTACTTGTATACTTTGTTGATAATAGGGCTCTGATGCTCCACCACAACGTTGTAAGTTGCTTTGGCGTGACCATCGTTTATGTTCGGTAGCCACTACCAAACACCTATTCTGAGCCCGATCTATTAAACGCGCAACGCGTGTTGTGGACTCACCTAGTTTTGTTTATTTTTAAAACCCTTACACATCACATTCTTCGTTTGTACCTCTATCTTACCCGTACTCACTTTTTTTGTTATTATTATTTTTTCTATACACTCGTAATAATTATACAGAGACTAGAGAGTCATGAATTTAAAGTACGATATATAAAACTCGTCAGTAAAATAAAGAATGAGACAGAGATGTAAATTCAAACATTCTTTAAATTTTTATCTAAAATACAAAGATATATCGTATTTAGAGCATGAGATGTGAATGTCATTATGTTAAACTGATAATAACTTCAATTAAAATGTTGAATTTTCAATATTAAAGTTATAATATTTTAAAATATACAAGTAAAATTAACGAGTTCATGTGAGACTTTCTCGTTTGATAAATGTTTTGTCTTTTAAAAAGAAAATATTGAGTTCAAACTTATATGATAGATTGTTGTTTAAAAAAGTAAAATCATACTAGGAAAATAAAATACACAAAATGAAAAGAAGAGGGTGATTGTTCTGAAAAGGCTTTAAGCTTCGGACATGATTCAAGTGCGATATGAAAATTTTAAAAGATTACAATGGATCGAGTTATAAGATCGGTAAATTTATTATGTAGGGACACTCAAATAAATCGACAACCCCCTATATGTCGCGTATGGGTCTATACTTGACGTATAGGGTCGAAAACACTGAAAACGAGAAAAATTCAGGGGGGCTATCAGAGGGTTATACGACCCTCTATATGACACATATGGGGCTATACGACGCGTATAACATATTTCGACACTGATTACGCGGAAAAATTCAGGGGACTGTCACAGGGGTTATACACACCGTATAGGGTCGTACGCGGAAAAATTCAGGGGACTGATTACGCGGAAAAATCGACAACCCCCTATACGACGCGTATGAAGCTATATGTCACGTATAAAAATTTAAGGTGCTGATTTATAATTTTGAGACGTATAATAACCAAACCCTAAATATGTCATATCTATTGAATATAATAGAAATATGACACCTCGACAAATCAATTTTGTTTGAACGATATTGATTGATAATATGGACTTAATAATTACTTTTGTATCTTCTGGGGATATGATAGATTCTCAATCTTATGAAACTGAAAATATTCACATGATATTTGTTCAATCATCACAGAAAGATTCTATATCTTAAATAGTTTAAAATGTTAATGTAACATGTTTTCTTGGTGTACCTAAAAAAACTATAAATCAAACTTTGACATGTTAAAGTTTATGAATCGTACATATTTGCGAAATCAATAATAAGTATTGTTTTTTTAGGAACAACTCTTAGATTATAATAGAATGGAAAACACATAGATAATCTAAGAGTTGCCCCCATCAAAACTCGAACCCATGACTTTTGGTTGGGGTGAGTAAACTACTCTAACTCATACCTAATTACCGCTACACCCAACTATCCACCCCTATATTAGCTACAGACAGTTTAGCACACTCATTGCATACATGAAGGCTACATATATCTTTTTTTTACATGAACGACGTGTATGCACATAATATATATATCATCTTATAAAATGTATCCATTTCGAATTTTTACATAATTTTAACGCCGTTTCTTAAAAATTTTAAAATTATGTATGTATGCATGCTTGCATACATACTCATTTTATTATATTTATATATCTTTTATAAGTGTAAAAAATAATATTTATATGTCAACTCATTCAACTGTAGGAACATATACATTTTCAAAACATGTTGTAGACAAGATGTATTTAATTTTTTAAAATGTTAAGGTTTAAATTCTATAAAATATAATAAAAATGAACTATAATAACTTATTTTAAGTAAGCAATAATTATAGATACTTTTCATTTAGTTAGTTATAATTTTACAGATACACTTCTTTAATTGTGAAAGATACGCAATCTTACAGTAAAGGCAAAATCCTTTCCCCCTTTATCACCATGGCCCATTTCATATAAAATAAACGTGTATATTCCAGAATCCAAAAACACCTTTTAACAACATTCATTCATTCATTCATTTATTTGCGCTTACAAATACGTCACTCCCACAAGTATTCTCTTTTCAGAAAAGTTTGTTACACCTTTTGTCCTTATTAACCCTCGTGAGTTCGTCAGCCGCACAACGCACAGTCACCGACGACGACGTCGTTTCCTCCGCTTCATTCATCACAGATTCGTGTTTTCCTGTAAGATTCCTCTTCATCTACATGAATGTATGTGTGTATACGCCTATACGGTGTATCTACAATCATTTCATTGTATTTGTGTCTATGCGTACGTTTATGTTGTGTTGTTGGATTTGATCAGTTTGAGAATCGAAGTGATTGATAGAAGGTGCATTTGGAGAGATTATTTACGGAGATGACGAAGAGATGTGAGGACGATGACGCCGATAGGAGGATCACAATCGGCGTTTGCGTTATGGAAAAGAAGGTGAAATGCGGCCCGGAGGTTCTGTTCCTTTTGCTTTTGTTTTATTCTCTACACATCTGATCATATAGGACTTTAATGGCGATCGTATCTGTATATGCCGATAGGCTTTTCTCATTTGATTTGTTGTTTCGTTTTTGCGTTTTGATTTTATTTATTTCGTTTGTTGATCTCTTTGTGTGGTGGCGACGGCGGCATTAGGTTTTTTCAGCACCGATGGGGCAAATTCTGGAAAGGTTGCAAGCTTTTGGTGAATTTGAGGTAACGGTGATTTAGTTTAGCTTATCGATTGTGATTTTAGCAGATTTGGATATATGACTGCAGAATGTGGTCCTATATGAAGAATCTCTACCAAACATCACATTATCTATTGACTTTTGGCTTATTTAACATGCAAGTAGTCTATATATGGTCTCAGGTTTTGACTCATCACATTTCTTATTGGTTTAATCAACATGCAAGTACTGTTTATATGGTTTAAAAGTTTTACTCATCAAATTTGGTTGTCAAATTCTCTTGTAGATCATCCATTTTGGGGACAAGGTTATCCTAGAGGAACCAGTAGAGAGGTGAAAATTTTCCTTTCATATTTTATAACACTTTATAAGTTGGTAATGTTGATTTATGCCTCACTTGTTTAAATTATTATTCAGGTATGTAGTATTTCGTGATGAATCTCTTATGAATATGAACATGATTAGTAGGGTTGCACTCAACATCAAGAATAATTTCATATTTTTGAAAAATATTATATATGAACTTCCAAAATCACAGATTCATTTCTCGTATATGCAATCTCTTCCAAATTCCATGTATTAGCTACCTTGTTATTGTACAAATTACATTGCATCCATACAATTGAAAGTACATATACATATAAATGTTCCTGAACATGCAATGGCATCGTTGTTATATTTTGGAGTTCTAGCACTAACTTTAGTATCTCAGGTGGCCAATATGTGATTGTTTGATTGCTTTCCATTCTTCTGGGTACCCGCTTGAAAAAGCTGAAGCATATGCCGCCTTGAGGAAGTAAGTGTCAACTTTCTTTCTTTCCAATTTTGGTAATCTTTAGGTCTTATCAACGTGCACATTTATTTGAATGATATGTGTGGTCCTTTCTAGCATTCCCGACTAGTTTTGGATAAAACTTGCTCGTTCTCTACCTTCTGCTTGATGGTCCAGCCTTCTTGATCTAATACAAGCTCAGAGTAGAGTTGTGTTTCACTTTAAGATTAGCCACTAGGTATTTCTTGCTTTAAAGTTGGGTCTCTGAACACCAATAGCTTTCTTTGTAACAATATCATAACTTACATCAGCGGTCACACTTACTACGTCACGGGTGCTTGCCTTTCTGGTAGCGTGCGACTTGTTAACTTCTTGATGAATGCAGCGGGCGCACATGTGGCTTCACTGTTTGTTCAATACAGAACACATTTCACTGCTTTTTTTGTTGTTGTTTTCCTTACTTGCTGGCATGGACAAACAGGCAGAAGTATTTTATAAATTTCACATCAGATACACTTCAATCTGACTGATAGCGCAGAAATTTTTGTGCACCTTTTGTTACCATAAAGGAAGTATGGCCAGCGATCACATGTCAAGTCTGTTTGGTTTAGTATCTGTCATTTTGATAAGTTTCATATGCCTATTCTGTAAGCATTTAACACTCTGCAGCAGTCCATTAAAAGCTAACTATAATGTTACAATTACTCTCTTTTTCAGGCCTTTCCTTGTTAATGAATTGGAACACCAGCACCTTTTGCATGACCGGAGGAAAGTCTACGAGGTGTGGTTATTAAACCAGTAATGTTAGGAGTTGATTAATTTGCACACAATTATAGTACTTTTGTTTCTTGTTTCCTTCTGAAGATGGCTCATTGTCTGCTACGTCAAAGGATGTAAAGGAATTTGCAAAGGCGGGGGTTGGTTTATATTGTATCTTTCTTGTCATAGTCTGTGGTCAGTAGAAGATCAGAATAGAGTTTTTTTGTAAGATTTTGATATGTATTAAGTATGGGAGGGAACTTGCAATCTTGTAGTTGAATTAAAATATGATATGATGGATCTTCTGTTCTATATTAACATAAATTGATGGTCCAGACATTGATGTTTATCAAAAACACAGATATGAATATCTTTTTTGTGGTTAGTGGGTTTCCAGTTTGAGGTATCTTTTAGCTTTTTAAGAATGAACTTAAGCTTCTTGAAAGCCCATGTTCTTAGGGATGAGATTAGCTTTACAAGAAATCTATTTTCTTCATTGATTATCATAGTAGGTTGCTAAGTTAATACTTATGTGTTTCATGAGAATATATTTTTTTTTTAAATTAATCTTCTTTCATTTGTTAGGGTGATAAACTTTTGATGCATACATCGTCAAGACATGGTTTGACTCATTCATGATGTTTTTTTTTTTCTTAAAAGTGGATTGTCTTTGTGCTCATTTTTATCAATTACCAACCCCTGCTTACTGATGGAGATTTATTTTTTTATCCTCCTATTTGCAATTTGTTCCTCTATTGAAACTTAAGTGTCTTGAATCATATGGAATTCCCGTTCCTCGATATGCACTTGTCAATAGAGAAAAGCCATATCAAGAGTTGGATTATTTTGTTGAAGAAGAAGATTTTGTTGAGGTTCATGGGCAGCGATTTTGGAAGCCTTTTGTGGAGAAGCCCATTCATGGTAACCTTTTACATTAAACTTTTCATGCTTCTACTCTTCTCCATTTGTGTTTTAGTATCTAATATTTAATTCTCTAGTAAGCTTTTATTTCCTTTTGCAATGTATCGGGCTCAAACTTTTAGAACTTTACTCTTTGTTACTTTGTTAGTAATATGGACAGAACTGTTAGTACCTAGAATACATTTTTCTTGGGGCCAGTGTGACGAAGTTACTAACTTAGAACGAGATGATCATTTATATTCTTCACTTCTGCACTTTTCTTCAAAATTTTGTAATATTTAGTTTTCCAAGTGTAAATTTGCTAATAATCTTTCCTTTTTACAGGTGACGACCATCGCATAATGATCTATTACCCCAGTTCAGCTGGAGGTGGAATGAAAGAATTGTTCCGAAAGGTCAGCTTTCTAACTTGACACCTATGGAATTGGAACATCATAAACTTGTGCATAACTTTAATTTTTACATCCCCATAACTATCGACAATCATGCGAGCCTAGGTGATCATGCTGATAGATTCTGTAGGCTAAGCTAATCATACTCTACCTGGCATGGATGTCACCCTAACGCTCATCTGTGTTGCCTTCCTTCTCCCTAGACCTCCCTTTAGTTACTACTTAGTGACCCTAGTCTTCAAAATACTTCTCTTAAATACAACCTATAGATCCCACTTATGATTGTTGGTGCTATCCTACTAAGCCACACTCCATGCACAAATAAAGTCCAAAAGAGAACGAAGATAATCTGAAGATGGGTTGCTTAATTGGCAAGGAGCATAATAAGAAGTTAGAATACTTGAATATATTTCCTAATGATTCTTAAGCATGATGTATTCAACTAAAACAGTGGATCTACATAGCAAGAAACTCTAGTTGGGGAAATCTACAATCTCAATACAAAGACGGGCGAAACAGTCAAGACTCAGTAACATGTTCATGATCCTACCATGCTGTCCAGTCTAGATTCAGTTTCAATATATTCTATTTATCACATCCCTCAACAATGCTAACCATTATATGGATTTAGCTTTTACAAAAAACCATTGTAGATAAAGAAATACCAAATTGTACTTGGATTTAGCTTCAGAAGTAGCATACTCACAGAAACTAGGCCAAAATTGTTCGAGTGTTCCAAGTATAGTGGTCTTCAGGGTTTCACAATGGTAACTGAAAGTTAAAAATAACTTCCTGGGTACCATCTAATATTACGAGTAGATTGTTGTATGGCTGGATTGAGGTGGTATTAGATTCTAGCTTTGTTTAGAAAGTTTTGATATTATTAGGAGTAAGAACTATGCAGTTACTAAACATGAATATGTACTCATAATATACTTCTCTAGCTACAAGTCATTTGTAGGTTATACATGTTTGGTTCATTGTCTTTCTCCTTTTTGCCTCAGTTTTCTCAGATGTCATGAATGTTATGCCCTAGCTAATGATGCATGCTTTCCTAATAAGGCATCTTGAATTTTTTGTATCTGTATAAGCACTGATTATATTTAATGTATTTGTATACCAGTTCTATAATTATAATCATAGTGTTACTTTTAGATGATTCTCTGACAGTTTAATTGGGTATTGGTCTTTGACGGGTTGTGTACCTTTCATATCATATATGGTCTGAGAATCTGCGGATACTTGTATAGTAGAATCATAACTGGTATGTCATAATCATAAAAGGTAATGTCTTGCAGGTTGGTAATAGATCAAGTGAGTTTCATCCGGAAGTTAGAAGAGTGAGGCGTGAGAATTCTTATATATATGAAGAATTTATGCCAACTGGAGGAACAGATGTAAAGGTTGTTTGCATTCGATACTTCATGAAAGTTGCTGTAATATTCCATGACTATTCAATCTGGAAATATGGCTAGTATTGTGTAACATCTATTTTGGTTGGATTCTGCGTTGGTATACCTCCTTATTTCTTAGGGTTAATTTCTCATTCATTGAGTTCTTTTGTATAATATTCTAATACAAAAGTGGTGAAAAAAATATGAACTATAAATTATGAAAAGCTGTAATTTATTTATATACAAATCTACAACGTTTCTTTTCCACTTTTGGTTGGAAGTGCTTGCTATTGTATTAATTCTTATGGTGATTTGTTTTGGTGATATGCAGTTGCGAGTAACTTTATATATTACACAAATCTTGATGCATTCTTACTGAAAATGCATGGTCTGCTAGCTAGTTTTATGTGTATACTATTATTCGTCAAAAGTATGCATATGGTATAACATAATAGCATTGGTAGTTGTGTTACATCGTTGCTTGTATAAGAGTCTGTTCTCTGAGTGATATGGGCTTGAATTTTATTGTATTCAGTCTGTTATTCATGACATCTTGCTTATGCATCAAAGTAACATTTTGCTAATTGGTTACTTTTTATGTTGTAGGTTTATACAGTTGGTCCAGAGTATGCACATGCTGAAGCCAGGAAGTCTCCTGTTGTTGATGGTGTTGTCATGAGAAATCCTGATGGCAAAGAAGTAAGTTACTTGCGTAGCAACTCTTTTCTCCCTTTGTCTGTTCCAAGAGCCAATGCTAAGTTCTGTTATTGACATATTTTGAGAATAAACAGTGTTTATATGAGTATCTCCATGGTATGACATGCAAAATCTGGACCCTGGTTCAGATATACCCTGATCCTATCTCCATCTTAGGTTAACTCATGTGTCCATGTAAAAGCTGCAAGTTTTGTAACAGTGACAGGAATAAATTGCCTTCTTCCCTTCCAAGATTCATGACTCTCAGTTCTTCTGGAAGGAATATTTTGGTTCCTGCTTGACTTAAAAAGGTAGTTGGTGAACAATTTATATGGATTAATCGAAGGAAACTTGCATGTACACCGCAAATACTATTGATTCATGAACAGAGTGTTAACAAATACTTTACTTGAAAAGCTATATGTTATCTGGTTTTCTGATCACATTTGAGAGGGTTATAATAAATGTGTTTGAGAATAATTTAAAACTTTCTATGAATGGCAGGTTAGGTATC
>BJCO01008876.1:0-10401 GCA_018326465.1 Flaveria floridana
ATAATAATAATAATAATAATAATAATAATAATAATAATAATAATAATAATAATAATAATAATAATACTAATAATAATAATAATAATAACTACGAATAAAACAATTAAAAACATCTTTTGTCGGCCGCCATAACCCACCAACCGTATGCATGTTGTGAAACCCCATAAACCACTTCAACACTTTACCTCACACTTATTCTCATGCATGCAAACTTCTTTCAAAACTCATATCTCATTCGCTCTCTCTCAGATTCTCCCTCACCTGAACACACATACACACACTTTTCATCTCTTATTTTCTAACAACAACATTGAAGAACAAGAAGTCCCATTCCTTGTTTCGAAGACCCTTGCTCATTCTTAGCCTTCTAACCGTTTTTTAAGTAAGTATCAATGAACTCCCATCCACTAAATCTTAATATTTACACGCCCTTCCAATTGTAAACACTACTCTCATTATTCTAACAGAAGATTCCCTGCTCTTACCTCGTATTTATGGGACTCTAACATCAGATAAGGTAATATTCCATGTCAACCCGTGAGTCTAGGGGTCCGTGTACAAGGATTCTACCTTGAAAACACTCTTACTATGTGTTATTGCACCATCTATCATCTTGAATTGTAAACCCTCCCAGCCAAAGTTAAAAACTTGCTTTGAAACAGTAAATGAACATCCTTATAATATGATTTTAAAACTACAACAATGATTAGGTGATGTTTGAGCACGATTTATAGGGTTACACAAGTGTAAAAAGGTGTAAATTGTCAAGTAGATACAACATATATGTAATACATAGTAGACCCAAGAGTATGATGCATTTTCAATAGTTTAGTGATGATTAAATGGTGGTAAATTTGTGATGAAGGCCGAAAATGTAAAAAGAATGGCATGTTACGCAAAACAAGCTTGTTTGGTGACCCGAGGAAGGTTAAAAATTATCAAATATGGCTAGCACTTAAAGGATACAATTTTAAAGATTTCCAGGACTTAGAATTAGTATTTTAGTAATAGAAGCCGATTTTGGTGAATTTTTAGGTCAATATGTAATTTCTATGAATTTATTTAACAAAAAATAAACGAAACCGGAAAAATTTTAGATGAAATCTTTAAAATAAACTAGGAGCCTAAAATCTATGAAAGTTGAATTATTTCAGTAAGATAGAGATATTAGAGTTGTAATTTGGTTGAAATTAGGGGATTTAAGAACTAGATGCTTGGAATTGTCGGTTTTACCGCAATGGGTAACTAGAAACTTGTGATTTAAACTCCACCAAGTAAGATCTAAGAGTTTAGAGTTCTAACAGGTCCAAAAAGGCTATAATAACCTTAAGAAAGTATTAGGGGTCAAGAATTGTAAGGAGACAAACTTTGGAATAGAAATTGAAAATTTTGAAACTTGAAGGGCCAAAGTGTAAAATTTGCATTTTAACCAAATTTCAGTAACCTCGTGACCAAAAACTAATATTTAACTTATTAATATGTTAACAAATTTATAAGAACCATAAAACCTTACATACACGTGCCAAAACCCTAACTTTCCTAAAAAGGAAACTTTTTGACGCAAACTTCTAAGAAACGAAGTCACGTACGCCTTTAACCATAAACATACACTTAGTTATACTTCCAATGATCTAAGAATCTATAGCTTATTACTTATATCATGATGATAGGGTGCTAGGATTTGGATTTTTCTCTGTGCTTAAAGGAACTGTTATTCGATACTAAGGTGAGTTCTCGTGTCCCCTTTTTTATTGCTTTGGGGATAAAGCATGCTCTTTTGAAATGAAATCTTTACTGTGCTATTTTATGATACTTATGTTATGGATAATGTAGGTACCTACTAATACTTGAATCATAATCATTAATTCTTTTATGAACTGCTTGTTTTACATGGGTAGATCTACTTGGGGAATCCCCCACACACAGTGCCTTCCGTATAGGAAGGTTACCCCACTAAGATCCTGAGGGATCACTTGTGGCATGTGACAGGTTTTTGTAAGATACTATGGTGAACCATCCAACATGTACGGTACACTGTTTGTGGCTCAGTTCTCCCTTCGGGGTTAACCGGTATAAACATAACTTTAGAAGAGGCTAGCCGGGACTGAGTGCAGGGTTGATTATTACCCCACAACAGTGATGCTTGATTCTAAACTTTAATTAGTGGAAGTTAAAGAGTTCCTTTTGTTTTTAAACTTTAAGCACTTGAACTCACCAACTTTTTAGTTGACACAAAAATCTTTTGAGCATGTTTCATGTAACCCTTGATGGAGGTCTAGCTGGACTTGGAGGACTTATAGATGAATTAGCACCCCGACCTTACGACATTATATATTTTAAATTTAAACTTTTGGAAAATTTGTATTAGATATTGCTTAAAACTACGTACACTTGTGTTGAAACAGTTATGTTGTAACCGGGCTAGACTGTAAAGTCCCGGATTTTATTAAACTTACGTAATGCCATGTGATTTCTCTATTAGTGTGCTCGTATGATGGTTTGTTTCCGCTGCCATGTATGTTGCTAGTCTGTGACGTCCCACCCTCCTTGGGCTCGGGGTGTGACACCATGAAGCTCCAATCAACTTCTTGAGTAGCAACTGCAGTTTGCTAGTCACTTGGCTTGGTTGCAGCCTTTAAGGTAGCATGATGTTAGGAGTCTTGAGCTACTCCAGGATTAAATCTAGGAGCTTTGCATTCCCTTGCAAAATGACCAGTTTGGTTACAATTGTAACACTTGGCTTTGACTTATCAAACCCAAACTTGTTGTTAGTTGGGTTCTGGGGAAATTGCCTTTTAGTTCTCTTAAAGAAATTCTTTGCTCTGTAGGTTAAAAGAGCCATTTGTTGGACAATGCACATATATTCTATATCGTCTGGGCTAAAAACACTTAAGATTATCAAAACAGAATTGAAAATCATTGTTTATTTCCTGAAACAAAAGCACAACTATCCTGGAAAGTATTTTGTTGAGCTTGTTGAGACCTAGGAGTCTCAGGAAATGTGATGTAAGGCCTAGAGGAGTATGATGGTTGTTGATTGTAGTTCAAGTACATCTGGGGTTGGAGTTCTTGATCCTTCAGCAACATGTAGAGTATTGCTGATAGGAGGGTTTGAGCTTCTGTTCATCTTATGGCCCTTCTGAGTTTCCATCTCCATACGGTATCTATCAAGGATCCTATATAGTTCTGTCATGGTTTGTGTGTTCAGATTCTCAGTTATCTTGATAGATACACAATAGAAAGTACATTCATAAGGAAGTGCACTCGTGAACTTTATTACTATGTCTCTCTTCACAAGAGTCACTCCCATAGGCTGAAGAGATGCGATTAAGTCCATGTATCTCAACTATTGTTAGCTCAAGGACTCACTAACAATATAAGTGAAGTTTTCAAACTTCTACTTTAGTACATCCTTCTTGGAATTTTTGGATTCAGAAGAACTAGAGTACATCAATGTTAAAGCATCAAAGAGTTCTTTGGCTGTTTTGTAGTCTTCAAAGCCTACCATTATGGAGTTTGGTATGGATCTAAGCAGCACAGTCATTGCTTTGCTATTGATATCAATTCTTTTGAAGTTTTGATTAGAGTAGTCTTCAACATCCTTTTTAATCATGGCACCATTACCAGTCGGTTATGCCATATTTGACTTGTATGGACCATAAGTGGCAAACGTCCACATCTAGTTGTACTGATACTTGATGAAACCTTCCATACGTTAACACCATCATCTAAAATATCAGGAGTGATAATACGAGCCTTAGTCATGGTTCCCATCTTATTCTCAGAGTATTTCTGGTTGAGGCCCATTTGAGTAGAGTGAGTGAGTAGGAAGAAACAAGGTTGATTTAGGATGGTCAGATCTCATAATCAATAGCCTAAAAAGCTCTGATACCAATTGGAGGATCGGTGTTGGTCTCTCAACACGAGTTTATATCTCAAACTTAGTAAGCTTCACTCGTTTTATGATGCAGAATCTCTAACTAAGTTGATAATAATTAAGTTAATGAACTCAAGAAATTGTTTTTGAAGATACTTGTATATATTACTTCTCAACTCAGTATTACAAGACTCTTAAAAACTATGCTAAATGAGTTACATTGAGAAACTATATATACTACTATCTATAGCTGCTAATACTTAGAAAACCATCTGGAACTTATATCTAAACAAATACTACATTGCTATAGGTAAGGTTTCTAAGATAAAATACTATCCCAAATTAGGTAGCCATGACATGTCCCTGACTTAACTTTTGTTACTAACTAAAGTTGGTAAATGTACTGATTGATAAAGGTGAACATTGGAATAAAGTATGGTCAACGACATGGGCGTGGGAAAGCGCCATGCGGTATATCAGAGTTGGTAGCATGTGTCAGTCAGACCATACTTATGTCCACTGGTTCATAGTTAGTTCTTCCGAAGGTTAAATGGCTTTGGAAGAATAAGTTCTTCCGAAACCACTTGTAATTCCAAAGAAATAACTTCTTCCAAGACTTCTGCGAGTCTTCATGACTTTATCCTTTGGAAAAATTTGCCTTCAATCTTCGAAGTGTTTTACTTCGAAATGAGAACTACTTAGTCTCGAAAGACTGAGTTCTTCCTTCGGAAGTTCTTAATCCTTAAGCTTTGAAAGATCTTCAACATAGCTTCGGAAATGCTTCTTTATCTTCGGAAGTCTTTATTCAGTTGCACTCAAAATCTTCTAAGTGTAGGTTTGGTTGCACCAGCTTTATCTGATCTAACATTTTTGTTCACTCACAAAACTTCACAATCTCCAATGATTGTGTTGGTTCATCAGCAAAATCGAAGAAGAAACATAATCTTATTATGAATATTCGGAAAAGTCAAATTTTAATACAAAAACTAAACTTTTAAAAATATAATATTTGTTTTTAGGGTTTTGACTTTCATTGACTGACATCATTAAAGTGTTTGGACTGATTGATAATCTCAAACAAAATATTCCCTTTAATTTAACCAAGATTTAACAGTGACATCACCTAGGACATTAATTAACTGAAATTAAGTAATTTCTTTTGTTAGGTAAATCAAATTAAAAGGTGACATCATTAACAATCAAATCCTAGTGACCTTAGGTTAAAATTTAACTTTATCACTGAGCTAAATCATCAAACAAATTTTAGACTTAACGGTTAAGAAAACCTCTAAATTTTAACAATATGTCTAACAAAATTTCAAGGTCAAACAGTGGTCTCAAACCACCAAGACTCAAGAACAAAGCAGACTTTAAACAATGTAATATAATGTTCAGAAATTGGATTATTTTTCAACAGTCGGATCTATGAACATCCATAACCAAGGGACCATACATTCCTGTGACTCTTGGTCCAGACTACAACATACATAAACTAGTTACCTTGAAAAGTGTAGTTGGTGATGACCTCAAGAAGGTCAAAACAGACATGAAGGCTTACAACACCTTGGCTATGACTCTACCTTTTGAGATTCTAACCAAAGATGAAAACTTCAAAACAGCCCATGAACTATGAAAGGTTCTTCACACCATGTGTGAAGGTAGTGATGAAATTAGGGAAATCAAAAAGGGAAAGTTGAGGACCCAGTATGAAACCTTTCATCATGTTCAGGAAGAATCCATACCATAACAGCTTCATAAATTTGTTCAATTGGTAAATGAGATAATAGTCTATGGTCTCAAATATGAATCTATAGAGATCAACAAGAAATTATTGCACACACTTCCATAGAGTTAGACTCGGTCAGTATCTCTGATGAAAGCAACATTGCATCTAGAAACATTGTCATTAGATGCTCTAGTTTCCAATGTATAGGCACTAGAGTTCGATGAAAGATCTAGAGACAATTAAGTACAATCATACATCTTGGATCTTATAAATTCAAAGAATTGCAACAAACAGACAGTGCATTCTTAACTTGGACTGTTGAGGAGGAAGATGAAGAATTTGGATTAAAGTGAAACAACATTCTTCTCTGCTTCTGAATCATCTCAGAACAAACAGAAGTCCAAAAAGACTGGTGTGCATGCTTCCCATGAAGCTAAACCTCAAAGCAAACAACATCCATAAGCATCTAGCTCCAGCAAGCAACATCCAACTAAGACTCAAAACATTCATAGATTTAAGAAACCAATGGATGCACTAACAATTATCTTGCAAAGTGAGGAGCAAAAGGCAGCTTTTGCAGCTTTCTCAACAAGCTTTGAAGCCTACTTAGGGGCCAACCTCATTCCGTCTCAGATCATACAGTAAGACTTGGATTAATTCACTCCTGATATGGTTAAAGAAATGGATCTTCAATGGTCAATGGCAATGACAGATTATAGATCCAAGAAGTTCCTACAAAGGAACAGGGGTTAAGCATGGATAAGAAAACGAAGATTGGTTTTGATAAAACCAACATGAAATGTTACAATTGCCAACTTTATGGTCATTTCTCCAGAGAATTCTAACAAGCTAGAGTTGATAGAAACACCCAACAAACACAAACATCCAGTAGCTATCACTCAAACAGACAAATACCACCACCCATCTGTATTCATGCTGCCCCAACTCCAGCATAAATTAAACAATACAAACCTAACAAACACTTAAAATCACCTGCAATGATTATCAAACAAGATGGTGAGTGTGATTGGAGTATGTATGAGGCAGAGATCCAATCTCCCGATCATGCTCTTATTGCAAACATAGAGGATAAAATCTCTAAAATCCCGAAAGAGGTATGTGAGAATCTCTGTAAATAAGCATGCACTGATGAAGTCATTAGATACAGAGAACATACTGATCAACTTTCAAAGGAAGTGATTGAAACAAACATTTTAAATGATAGTTTGAAAACAGAACAAAAACAATATGAAATTAAAATACTGTCACTTAAAAATGATTTAGACAAACTTCTATCTGAAAAATTAACACTTGCAGCTTAAATAGAGTAACACTCTGAATCATTGACTCAGTAAAAAACATTACAAGCTAAAACTGTATTGAAACTTTGCTTGCTCAACAAAGGCCTTTTAAGTATCCTTCAAGATTGGGATACAATAAGGTCAATCCACCTTATAATGACAATTATATCCCACTTCCTAAATCTATGACAAACAAACAAGGAGAATCACTTGATCCTTTTGATAGGACTCATGACTCGAAACCATCATCATCATCATCCAAATCATCACTAATATCCAAAACACCTTTGATAAAGTTTGTTAAAAGTCAAGTAACACCACAAACCATATAATAGACTTTTATTAAGGAGAAAACAATGAGTATGATGAACAAACAACTGATGAAGATGATGAGGACTTATTGTATGATGAGTCAGATCAACCAATTACTAAAACCAAAAGTTTCAAGTGTGGTTGATGCCCCAATCAAACAAACAAAGCAGACATAAGGTTTTGATATCTGCTTGGGTGGAAGAAAACATGCAGAAGGAACATTATCCAATGGATTGATCAGCTTTGAAAATGTCAACTATTCTTCCAATCTCCAGTCGAATCTTCTAAGTGTATCACAAATATGTGATAAATGATACACCACCTTGTTTCACTCCAACAATCGCTACATCCTCAAGATAGGATTTCAAATACCTGAAGACAATATACTTTTGAAAACACCTCGATAAAACAACACATAAATAGTTTATATGAACAATGTTTCACTATCAACCCCTGAAACCTGTTTATTATCAAAAGCAACAGAAGATGTTTTACAATTATGGCATAGATGATTAGGTCACTCAAATTTTAACGGAATGAATTAACTTGTAAAAGGTGACGTACTAATAGGTTTAACATAAAAAGAATTCTTCTCTACAGCCCAGTGCACTGCATTTCTCAAAGGCAAACAACATAGAGTGTCGCATAAGTCAAAATTGGTAAACTCTAACAATACTCCACTCAAATTGCTTCACATAGATCTATTTGGTCCAATAAACATTCTAAGCATAGGAAAGAAGCAATATTTTTTGTTATAGTAGATGGCTACTCCAAATTTACATGGGTTTTCTTTCTACTACACAAGTCAAAAACTTCAAAAATCATCAAATCATTTATCACTAAGATTAAGAATCAATTAGATCTTAAAGTTAAATATTTAAGAAGTAATAATGGTACAGAATTTATGTCTTTAAGAAGTGATAATGGTACTAAATTTAACAATAACTTCATTTCTTCTTTTATGTAGAGAAAGGAATCAATCATCAATTCAGTGTAGCAATAACTACTCAGCAAAGTAGAGTAGCTACAATGAGAAACAGAATATTAATAGAAGCAGCTAGATCTATGCTAGCTGACTCTATATTGCCCATATCCTTTTGGGCTGAAGCAATCAATATAGCTTGCTACATTCAAAACAGAACGTAAATAATTAAAGAACAAAAAAACTCCACATGAACTAATGTTTAAAATAAAACCGTTCATTGGCTTTCTTAAAGCATTTGGATGTTCAGTTTCAATATTAAACACTAGGGAACATTTATCTAAGATTTCTTCAAAGGCAGACAAAGGATAATTTGTTGGATATTTTGGATGCTCAAAAGCTTACAGAGTATACAATCCAAGACTAAATATTATAAAAGAAACAACATATGTTGTTTTTAATGAACATTCCTTCATAAAGAAAGTCATTTTTATCAGAACGGTTGTTTGATATTGATTCACTAAAAAATCATTTGACACATCTTTCTTTGACATCTCATGTACAAAGGAAGATGTTGAATATCCAATGGTACCTCCTCCATCAAATGATGTTCCTTTAACTGCTGATCCACTAAGGAGAACGAACATCACTCCTTCAAGTACCATAGTTACACCTCCTTAAGATCAAACAAACACATCAAGAGGAATATCAACACCCAGTCCATCATCATCAACACCAGTAACCAATCAACCACAACCTTCTGTTGACCCTCAACCAAACAAATAAACAAGGTCATAACATCTAGAAACTATTGAAGAAGATGATGACTATCATTCATTACCAGACACAGACGAAATCTTAGATTTCATTCATGATTCACCATAAACATTTAACGAACCTACACAGCCAGATAATCCCACAACTTCAAATACCCTTGCCTATCCAACAACACCAGATCAAACAATCACTAAACTTGATTCAACTATCCTAGTTAATCAGATTGAAATCACAAGAGCTCACAAAGATCCTCCTTTGGAGAATATTATTGGTAATCTCAATGTCAGATTGAGACGAAGTCAAACTAATATAGCAAATATTTGCTTGTTTTCTTGTTTTCTATCACTGACTGTACCCAAAAATATCATAGAAGCACTTAAAGACAATTATTAGATAGAAGCAATGCAATAGGAACTACAGCAATTTAGAAAGCAATAGCTTTGGTAGTTAGTTGACCTCCCTGAAGGTCAATATGCCATTGGGACAAGATGGCTACTCAGAAACAAAGCAGATGATAGAGGGATTGTCATTAGAAACAAAGCAAGGCTTATTTCCCAAGGATATACTCAAGAGGAAGGAATTGATTATGATGATATCTTTCCTTCTGTAGCTAGGCTAAAGGCAATTAGAGTGTTCTTTGCATATTCTTCCTCCAAGAACTTTACTGTCTTCCAAATAAATGTTAAATGTGCATTCCTCTATGGAAAGATAGATGAAGAGGTATATGTTGTTCAAGAACCAGGGTTTGAAGACCCATACTTTCTTTGCAGAGTCTACAAGTTAGATAAAGCTTTGTATGGTCTTCATCAAGCACCTGGGAAGTGGTATGAAACCTTATCTTAGTTTATACTATACCATGGGTAAACAAGAGAAAAGATTGATTAGACATTGTTCCTTAACAGAAAAGGACAAGACTTGCTTGTTATTCAAGTCTATTTGGATGACAACATTTTTGGCTCCACCAACATCCAACTTCGCAGAGAGTTTGAGGCTCTTATGCAATCAAAATTCCTAATGAGCTTAATGGGAGAACTCACATTCTTCCTTGGTCCACGAGTTCAAAAATCTGCTTAAGGAATTTTCATCAACCAAAGCAAATATGTGCATCAGATCTTAAAGAAATATAATATGACTGATTGCACATCCAGAAAAACAGCATTTGCAACTGGACTGAAGTTTTGCCCAGATCAAGAAGGCATATCAGTTGATCAGAAGCTCTATAGATCTATGATAGGCTCTCTAAGGTATCTAACAGCAAGCAAACAAGACATCATGTATGCAGTTTGTGTAACACCCGTAATTTCTTATTAAAGAAATTAAAAGAATGAAATAGAAAGAAAGGAGAAGGAAATAAAAGTCAACTAAAAAGGAGGGACCAAAAGTGCCAAATGGGCAAAATTATTATTTATTTTGTACAAAAGGAAGGCATGGTCGCCCATTACCTCCTGCACATTTCTCTGCATCGGTTTTTAGAGAGAGAAACAGC
>BJCO01008985.1:0-10719 GCA_018326465.1 Flaveria floridana
TCGTATGACTCAGTCGCACGACTGAGCCAGTCGCTTGGCTCAGTTGTACGAATGAGAGCTGTAACCTATAAATACCACTTAATTCGTGGAAAAATGCAAGACTTCGATTATTCTCAACCCTAGCCGTCCCAGATCGCACAGAGCGTCCCTTCCAACTTCATAGAGCGTTCCGGATCATTGTTAATCAATTCTTAACATTTTCTAATCGTTAGTTTTGATCCGGATTACGTTCTCCCTGATTGGATCGCCAATCAAATAGAATTCCGCGCTATTTGAGTTGGTCTCACATTGAATCAGTTAGTACTCCATCGTACACGGTCCTAACAAATATGTATTTTGTAATCGACGAACGTTGTATTAACTCGCAAAAGCATTTATAGTAAATTGAAAGTTAATTCAAAGTTTCCGCTGCATGATTTTATTAAGTTTAATGCAAATATATGTTTGATGTGCAATGAATGACCAACTGTGAGATGCCCGGGAACGGGGCCTTACATTCACATACATTGTTGGTAAGACCTTGAGCCAACAATACTTCAGGTACATGGACTTGATTACATCTCTTCAGTCTATGGGAGTGGTTCTTGAGAAAAAGGACATAGTAATAAAATTCATGAGTGCACTTCCTCATGAGTGGACTTTTTACTGTGTCTCAATTAAAAGAATTGAGAATCTCAACACTCTCACCATGACTGAACTATATGGAATCCGTGATGGATACCATATAGAGATGGAAACTCAGAAGGGCATCAGGTGAATAGAAGCTCAAACCTTCCTATCAGTAGTGCTCTACATGTTGCTGAAGGTTCAAGAACTCCCCAGCCCTAGATGTACCTAAACAACCCCAACAACCATCATTATTTTCTGGGCCTTACATCATATTTCTTGAGACACCTAGGTCTCAACAGGCTTAACAAAATCCATTTTAGGATAGTTGTGCTTTTGTTTTAGGAAATGAGCACTCTGGAAATTTTCAATTCTGTTTTGATGATCTGGGCAGTGGCAGTCAACATTACATGTTATGTGCAGAACATGGTTCTTATTGTTAAGCCCCATGGAAAAACCCCTTATGAGCTATGGAACAAGATGCCACTGTTCATTTGCTTTGTAAGGTCCTTTGGCAGCAGGTGCACCATACTTAACACAAAGGAACTCAAAGTGAATCTTATGATGATTATCTGTTTGAGCTACCCAAACCTATTCCAATTTCTCCAAGAAGTCATAAAGGTCAAGTTCCCACTACTGGAAGTCCTGAAAGCTTGAAGATCTCAAGAAACAATGAAGCTTTAATAAATTATCAGCCAACTGAGCCTTAAAACTCATCAGCTGACAACTCCAACACTCAACACCAAGCTGATGAAGACAGTGATGTGGAGGAACAAGCAACTATTGATGTTGGTTCATAACAAAATACTATTGATGCTGTCATACATTCATTCAATCAGTCCTTATTAAATGACTGTGAGACATCAACTATGAATGGTGTTCTGAAACCTGAGCAAAACTTTTCCAACTTGGATCTATCTATGCAACTAGATGTGATTCCTCCAGCTGAGAACACCATTGGGGATGTCTGAGAAGATGTGAGAACAAGACGTCAGACCCATAATGGGAATGTCTGCTTGTACTCATGCTTTCTCTCTCAAATGGAACCAAAGAAAGTGGAAAAAGCCCTCAATGAAACTTGTGTCCATTGCCACCTGGCCAAGTCCCCATTGGCATTAAGTGGGTGTTTAGAAATAAAAGAGACGATAGAGGTTTGATCATCAAGAACAAAGCCAGACTTGTGGTTTAAGGATACACATAAGAGGAATGTATAGATTACATTGATGTCTTTGCACTTGTTGTAAGACTTGAGGTTATGCAATCTTCCTTGCTTTTGCAGCATCTAAGAACTTCACAATCCATTAACTTGATGTTGAATATGCATTTCTATATGGGGATATCGACAAAGAAGTCTATGTATGCCAGCCACCTGGATTTTAAGATCCACAACACCCTAAATATGTGTGCAAACTCGACAAAGCTCTCTAAGGGTTACACCAGGCACCTAGGCTGTGGTATGAGACACTATCTCAGTTTCTTTTAAAGAATGGCTACACCAGAGGCACCATAGACAAGACATTATTCATAAAGAAGTCTGAGAAGTATATGTTGCTTGTATAAGTCTATGTTGATGACATCATATTTGGTTCCTCAAATAACCAAATATGCAAAGACTTTGAAAGCATCATGAGAAAGAAATTTGAGATGAGTTTTATGGAAAGATGGACTTCTTACTTGGGATTCAAGTGAAGCAGAAGGAAGAAGGGTTGTTCATCAATCAATCTAAGTATGCCAAGGACATTTAGAAAGATCTGAGATGAAAGATTACAAACCAGCCAAGACACCTATACAAAGAGATTACAATCTTTGTCCTGATTCTGAGGGGGAGGATACTGATCAACATCAGTACAATGCAATTATTAGGTCTCTGATGTATCTCACTACAAGTAGACCTGATATTATCTTTGCTACCTGTATCTATGCAATGTACAGGCTGCTCCTAAGGTGTTTCACTTAATTGCTGTGAATTCTTAGATACCTTAAAGAAGCTCCCACACTGGGTCTTTGGTATCCTAGGAATAAGGATTTCAACATTTATGGTTACACTAATAGTAATTATGGTGGCTGTAACATTATCAAGAAATCAACATCAGGAGGATGTCAATTTCTTGATGGAAGGATCATCTCCTGGCAATGCAAGAAGCAATCATGTGTCTCTACATAAACTGCTAAAGCTGAATACATTGCTGATGCAAGATGCTGTGCTCAACTGCTATGGATTCAGAATCAGATGTTAGACTGTGGTTTCAACTTCATGGAGACTCGTATCCATATAGACAATAAGAGTGTTATTTCTATCACAGAAAATCCACTCAAGCATTCCAAGACAAAGCATATCGACATCAGGTTTTATTTCATTCTACATAATTATGAGAAGAACCTAATCAAACTAGTTAAAGTTGATACAAATAAACAATATGCTGATTTATTCACAAAAGCATTTGATGAACAAAGATCTAAGTATTTAATTACGGCTACTAGGATGATTAACATTGACTAGTCAATCTCTTTTGAAAATCTTTTGAAAATATGTTTTGTCCATATTGTCTTTATACAATCTAAGTCCTGTTACAAAATGTCTTTCTTCTAATTTTCTAAGTATGAATTCTTCCAAAGGGAAATTTACCCTCGGAAGAGATCTTTATCTATCTTTCGAAGGCAAATTCCTCAGTGTTATTATTCTCTTCTGAAGAGTTTTAGCCTTGGAAGAAAACTTGATCATAGATCAAATTCCCTTCCAAAGGTAATTAACTTCATTTCTCGGAAGAACACTTTACTCTCGGAAGCAAAGTTTGCTTCGGAAGTAATAGTGGCTTTGGAAGACAATATTGAGAAACACAAGTGTTTTGTCTTAGAAGCAGTTTTACTTTAGGAAGAACAACTTTACTATATAACGGAAATCTTTGGGCCCCACTCTGTAAAAAGTAAGATTTTATTGATAATTGTCGAAATATTTTAAATGGTTTATCTTACCACCTTTGTAAAATCGGAACCTAAACTGTCCTTTCACCTTATCTGTTTGGCTTTTTACCCACTATTTAAATACTTTTGACTCTCTTTATTTACTTTCTTTACCACTGTAAAGCCCTGAATTTCTACTATCTTCTCCGTTCACTCTCAAATTCCTTCAAACCAATAATACTTTCACAACAATTGCTTTGAATCTTCAACATGTCCAAGTCGCCATCTTTGATTATTAAAAGGATGCTGGCTTTGCCCTATCATCCAAAATCTGTCTCAATTTGCATACTTTACTACCCTTTTTGTTAATCCCACCATCTACTCAAACCACATGGCTGAATTCTGGGCCAATGGTCAAAGCGACATGCTCAATGATGAAAGGATTATCAGATCAAGGATCTGTGGACAAGAGATCATCATTAGTGAAACCACCATCAGGGAGCATCTGAAATTCCATGATGAAGGAGCCCCTACTGAATTCCCCAAGTCTGATTTAGAGGATACCTACATCCAAATTGGTTGTGGTGGAGATGTGAGCAGATCTACAGTGGATAAGTTCAACTTTTCTTACAACTGAAAGTTTCTGTTATACATTGTCCTACATAGTCTATTAAAGAAGTTAGGGAGTTAGGATCAAATCTCATATGCTCTGGGCTGCCTAGTCCATGTATTGGTGAAAGTCCTCCACTTCAATTACTTAAGATTTATGCTGAACAATTTGCAAGGTAATCTCATCTGGGATCAATTCTACATGTATCCTAGGTTCCTTTAACATATAATCAATTGTGAGCTTGACTAGGACAAGCTTCAATTTGAAAATGTCCTAATGGTCCCTCACATGAGATCTGGCATCTTTAAAATGCTAAAGAAGGTGTCCACTAATTTTACTAGAAGGTTCACTGATCTTATTCCAGTTATGCTTGAGCCAATGGCTCCTGGTGACATCCCTGCAAACCTAGCTGGTGATGAACCAACACTAGACACCACCACTACACAGCCAATCACTTCTTCCCACCTAATTAGAATCAAATACAAGAGACACCCCAAATGAACCCTTATTCAATCTACTTTGATTAAACAAGTCCCCTCTGTTCCAACCAAAATGCCTAGAGTGGAACCCAGGGCTCCTACTCAGCTAGAGGTCCAACCATTCTTCTTATTTGACCTTAATATTAGTGTTGAGTCCCCTCAGTCTTAACCTGATGAGCCCATTAACCAAGCCATCAGCCCTCAAGGTGAGTCCAATACTTCCTTGAGCAGCCGAAAAGGGACAACCACATCACTGGCTCATCTACTATTATAGAACAACCATTAGGTGCTGCTAAGGTCTTAGGTAATTATAAATAACCTTTGTATCCTTTCTTGACCTACTAACCTGACCTGATGAGGATATTATGTTTACTCAGGGCCATGATGTTGATCTACCACACCACTCCCCAAATCAACTAAGCCCTAGGGAACCCCTGACATCTAGCCCACATCAGCTAGCCGAAAATAAGGTGAGCCCAACCAGAGTGGAGGTGACTCATGTAGATTCAGCTGCTACTACTGAGTGTGTTTCATTAGCCTCTCAGGATAATGGTACATAAGTGGGACTGAATATACGGCAACCTTGCTCATTGATGACTCTGAAAGAGACATCAGTACGCAAAGGTATCCAGGGCGCCAAGAAACCATTACTGGTGATGATGATGAACATACTAGGTATGTTATCTCATCTCTCCATGATTTTTCAAAAGAAGATGAGGTAGTCTGCAACTTATAATCAGCTACCTACTTTCTAAAGTCTCAAACCTTAAATCTAAGGTTAGGACTTTAGAAGATAGGCATGCACTTAGCAACTTGAGATTGCAAATCTCAAGGCTCAACTAGTTGAGACATAGAGTGACAAGTCTGTTAGGCATGTGCATACTCTGGTTTGTTTAAGTTCCTCCTCTAGCTCATTTGCTCCTCAAGATGATGCTACAAAAAGGGGGAGAATATACAGAAACAAAAACATGAGGAACCTAGCCTTGCCATCACAACCAATGTTTTCAGAACCGGATCGGACGTCGAACCGGACGCCTTACTGGTTTAGTGGTCGGACCGGTCGGACCGATCAGACCGGTTGGACCGGATTTAACTATATTTTAATTATATTTATATATGTAATTAAATATAAATAATTTATACATGATTTATACATATATTTTATAGTTATATATAAAACTTAACTATATTTGTATATCTGACGTACTAATTTATGGTTTAACACCCTGTTTTTACCCTTTAAAGTAAAAAAAACCAAAACCGGTCCGAACCGGTCCGATTTCCCGGTTTAACCAGCGGTTCGGGACGAACCGGCTGGTTCGACCAGTAGAATACGAGTCACCCCAGACCGGACCGGACCAGGCACCGAATCACGGTCGAACCGGTCGGACCGGCCGGTCCGATCCGGTGTCAACAACATTGATCACAATAACTTCCCTTGATGTCATATCTTCTTTTTACTCCATACAGCAACACCCCGCAATCATCTTCCTCAACCAGCTCCCATCACCATTCAAGTGGACCCAAGGATTATTATTGACCTTAACTGGTTTCTAACCAAATTTCTGATAAGCTCCTCCATTGAACAACCCTCCCCTAATATAGTCGTTGCCTACTTTAGAGCTAAAGAGCTTCAAAGGCTGAGTGCACTGCTTACGTCTGAAAAGAAAGCTTGTTAACCTAAGGTCTCTATTGAACCTGAGATTAACTTTGAAAGGATGTATAGACTCATGGGCCAACAACTGATTTAGAAGGGACATGTTGTGCAGTTCAAGTTTCTTCCAAAGCAGAAATTCAAGCCGCGAAAGGAATTATGGAACTATCATCCTTATCTGATGAACTATTTATCACAGAGGCAATTCTTGATCTAGCCTTTAAGGTAAACAGTGAGGACTTCCTTGCAACTCCCCTACCTTAAACACCACAAGTTCAACACCACAAGTTCAACCCTACTCTCACCAACCTGAACCCTCTAACCCTGAGTCTCTAAAATTGAATCTTCCTATTATCCTAAGGGGAAGATGAAGCTTATTGCCAAGGAACTTCTAGAGGAGGAAAGGTTGGAAAATCTCAAGAAGAAAGGAAAAGTTGATACTAGGAAGCTGTTGGCTTCAAGCAGCAAAGTAACAACAGATGAGCTTATGAAGTTAGAGAAGGCAACCTTGTTACAAAAGGAGAGTGGAGGTGATAGACAAGTTTATTATCCTAGCAATAGACAATGAAGAAACATTTCTACTCCCACTAGATGAGCTTGTGAAGTTAGAGAAGGTAACCTTGCTGCAAAAGGAAAGGGAAGAAGCAGCAAGGTTGGCTATAGAGGAGGAGAAAAGGAAAAAAGAAGGAGGAGGCAATGAAAAAGGAGAGGATGGAGAGGATAGCCTTTCTCTACTCTAGAGGCTATTCTTAGGAAGAAATAGCATCTCATGACAATGATAAAATCTTGTTCATTTTCTTCAAAGAACAAGATCAAATCACCAAGGAGAGGAAGATTACAGCCAGGGAGAAGATGAGGGAAAAGAAGAAGAAGGAGGAAGAGGCACATCTTGCAGCTCCTAAGAAGGTGGGAGATAAAAAATGGATGAAAACTTATCTCAAAGCCCATGGCTTCACCGGCAGTCAAGTGGGTCCCATGTTAGAGAAGACCTTAAATACTAAGTGTTCAGAGAATGGCATCCAAACCAACATCAACACCCAAACCAGCACCCAAATCACAATCTATGCCCACACATTTTCCCTTCCCTATCAATACTGAACCAACCACTGAGCCTTACACCCCTGAACCCATACCATTATCCATACCAATACCTTCACCCACTGTTTCCCAACAACCATAACTACTACCTATCCTCAAACCCAAAACACAACCCAGAACCCAATCACTACCCAAACCATCTTCTGAACCTTCTAAGCCCCTGACCTTAGAAGAATTCAAGGAGATCAAGTGGAAGCTCATCAACTGCACAACTTTAAATGATATCTCTTATGAGAAAGAGTCAATTAAGCTGAAGTACATTGATGGCTCTTCTAGTTCCCTCACAAGAGATGCATTCCTTGATCTACCTAGGGGAACATTGGATCAAGCTCTCTAACTTCTTGTAATTAATTTAGACACATTGAAATAAGAAGAAAGGAAGTTAATAAGGAGACTGGTGACTCTGTTGGACACTAGGAAAGAAGAAAAGCTACTAACTCATCCCTTCAATCCTAGAAGGCGAATTGTCCAGTGGAGGTCTGATGAACCTTTTCACAGCTTTACTATGGAAAGAGAGAATAGTGAAGTAAATAGGATTAATACTTCATCTCTGCTACACTCTAGCAGATTTGACATTATTTAGTTAGCAGAGAAACCATTCTCCAATCCCTCCAACTCTCAGGTTGATGCTCACATCAGAAATCATCTGAGCAGCCTTCATTTGGCTGAACTTACAAGGAAAGCCAAGACTGAAGAAGAGTTGAAGAAGAGAGAAAACAATAAGGAATAAGGTGCAACCATAAAAGAAAAAGCCTTCCTATAGACGGTTGAAGGCCCAACTTCTGATTCTATAGTTGGATGGGAATATGAATACAATTCTCATCGACTAACTCTATTCAGAGGGGCATAACAAAGAGTGCACGTCATTCAGAGCAACAGACTTGATCTATTATCCACAAATGACTTGTATAAGCTCTCTACCAGCATATCAGGGAAGAACAAGGAGACATACAAATATTTGATCTCCCTAGTATTGAAGACCTTAAGGAGTAGAAGGGAGTGAACTTTTGGTAGCATCAGCCTATGGGGAGTTTGTTGGATCATATGAGGTCAATACAATAAAAACAAAACACTTAAAATAATTTTGAAGTACAATTGAAGAAGTCTTCTGAAGCTAAAGCTGCTCTTCCGAAGACAAGATGAAGATCTTCCAAAACTTAAAGTATGATGAGCTTCCAAAAGAAAACTTAGTCTTTCGAGACTAAGTATTTTTCCTTTTGAAGTATAGGAAGAACTTTCTGAAGACAGAACTAAGTCTTCCGATACTAAGAAGTTCTTCTTCCGAAGTATTCACACTTAGAAGATTCAAGGAAATGTCTTCCGAAGAAGAAAGTCATAAAGACTTGCAGAAGACCCGCGAGAAGTTGTTTCTTCTGAAGTATAAATGACCTCGAAAGAACTTATTCGTTCGAATCCATTTACCTTCGAAAGAACCAACTATGAACCAGTGGATATAAGTATAGGCTGTCTGACATCCACCGCAACCTCTGACATACTATATGGCGCTTTCCCATGCCCATATAGTTGACCATACTTTAGTCCACTGTTCACCTTTATCAATTAGTATATTTGCCATCATTAGTTGGTGACAAAAGGTAAGTCATGGACCTATCATGACTACCTATCTAGGATAATATTTTATCTTAGATGCTTTACTTCTGGTAATGTAGTATTTGTTTAGTTGTAAATTCCACCTGGTCATCCAAGTATAACCTGCTGTAGATAGTAGTATATATAGTTTCTCATTGTAACTCATCAAACATGCTTGAAAGACTCTTGTAATACTGAGTTGAGAAGTAATATATACAAGTATCTTGAAAACTATTGTTATGTTCATTAACTTATTATATATTATCAACTTAGTTAGAGATTCTGCTTCATCAACTGAGTGAGACTTAGTAAGTTTGGAGATAAAACTTTTGTTGAGAGACCAACACCGATCCTGCATCCAGGTTTAAGATCAAAAATCAAACAAACAAACTATTAAAACAATCAGATCTCATAAATGTTTTACATAAATGTTCAAATCAAATGAAAAAAATTAAACCTTAATGTTAAAACTAAAATGTTCTAGTCAGGCATCATGACCAGATCAATCAAAACTAAAATAAATAAAAACTTACTAATAAAAAAGCAAAACTATTCACTGTCTTCCCTATCACACCCTTAAATTCCACCTACAAGGTTTCACTGTGAGGCGAGTGACAAAGAAGGATCTCAGACACCGCTCATATCAAATGGCACTTTATGTGTTTAAAAGAAATGTTTAAACTTTAATCAGAGTAAAACATAGTTTTATTGATAAGCAGTAAGGAAGCATTGAGTAAAATCTAAAGGCAATAACAGTAACGGCACAAACACGTTGCCTAGTGAAAACAATTAATACAAACGAAAACAAGTTTGTAATGCATGCCATGAATGAAGCCTGAGCCCATGCAACCTAACCTTAAGCGTTCCTAAGACCTAAGAAAATGTTACTTAGTGTTTCGAAACCGAAGCTGGCTGTTTGTAAGTTGTTTGTCTTTCCACCATGTTTATCATAGATAGTGGAAAATTTTAGGTCAATTAAACACCCATTAGACCTCCAATCGAGTTAGAGTGACTAACACGGGTGGGGTTTGTCAATCCCAGTACTACTACTCAGAATTATCTCACTAGCTTGTTACTAACAATTTAAGAATATAAGGAATTTTACATGTGTTTGCACGAACATAACGGTCTATATAAACCACGTTGTATCCAAGCAAAATTAAACGTTAGTGTGTTTAAGGAAAAAAACTAATTAAGTTTGACAAGTTTGAATTTTTGACCAAAGTTGACTTTTGTTGACCAAAGTTAAACTGACGACCCGTTAGTGACTCAATTTAGTGAAAACATGTTTAATTATACTTAAATAGTTTAAATAAAGTTATACATAAAGTTCGTGTCAAAAATCTATTTTTAAAAAGTTTTTTGTTTGGAATCTTTGACTTCGATATACATATGTAAATTACTTTCCAACTAAGTCACATAACGAAGCAAGTATTCAAATTCAAATGTAATTCACCTATTTCGCGTCCATTACAAGTTTACATGACCTAAGATACAATTATACCTAAAAGTTTCCTAATTTAGAAACATATGATGTAAATTGTTTAATTTGTATTAAATTAACTCAAACACATGTCTTTATGAGCAATTCTAACATAACTCAAATCATGTGTCACATCCCACACCTAACACATGTAGTATACATAACATCATGTCCTAAAAGTCCCTATAATTAGAAAGTTTGATCACATGTGTCAGTTTTTGACAATTCAACAATTCCTACCTTTTTCTAATGTTATAAACTTGTAAACTATAGAACTCATCAAACATGTTAGATTCAT
>BJCO01009006.1:0-10062 GCA_018326465.1 Flaveria floridana
TAATAATAATAATAATAATAATAATAATAATAATAATAATAATATTATTATTATTAATAATAATAATAATAATAGTAATAATAATAATAATAATAATAATATTTTACCACTCTATATATAATTCAAATTTAAACCATCTCCATTCGAATTCACTCTCTAAAAATCCAAATCTTAAAAGTTTTGTCATGAATTCATCATCGCGCTCGAATAAAAAAACAACACAATTTTGAAAGCCTAGTAAAAGACCAACCCTCACAACCACCTACTCAAGAAATTCACTCATTTGATATTCCGACGCATTTTCCATGGTTCCAACCATTATCATACTACAACCAATAAACACCAATCCAACAAAAGCAGAAATAGTAGCAATACTGCTGATGGGAGTTCATGTACTAAATATTATTTTCACGTATGTATTTTTTTAGTTTTCTAGATGTTTATTTTTTTACGGTGTACTATTATTTTAATTGATGAAAGTTTGTTTTATTTTTCTAGAAAAATCAAAAAACGAGAAAAAACTGAGACGACACCATGTGAAACAAGAAAAATATGAAAACTTAGAAAAAAAAAATTGATTTGTTGCTAATGTGTCACACGAGAATAAAGGAGACGACTGCCAACTGTATTGTTCGTTTTCGCTCGTTAAAAAAATTGAAGTTGTTCATGAAATGGTCACGAACACTTATCAAACAAGATTTTTATTCGTGTACGTTCATTAAAAAATGATCTATTTACGAAACTTACTGAACATAATAAACACACAAAATATTTATGAACGTAAAAGATAACAATGAAAGAGTGTCATACTTTGACACAAACTTAACCTAATTATCATAAATATAATTAATAAAATATTCATGGATGTAAACAAAATCAAAATTATAGCTCCACCATTCAAGTGAATATATATCCCGTTTGCGATCGAGAATCATATCGATCCGTTTAGACTCCAACATCACTATAGCACTTAATTGTTAGCTCGTCTTCCGCTGCTACACATATTAAGAACACATCCTTAGTCCTTCTTAAGTACTTAGGGATATTTTTTAAAGCTGTCTAGTGACTTTCACCTGGTAAATATTAATATCTACTCATCACACTCAACGCGAATGATATGTCAGATTTATTAAATAACATGGCATACATAATTGAACCAAATGGAGAACACTAATGGAGATTTTTTCTATTTTCTTCTTATCTTTCTCTATTTGAGGACACTAAATACCATTTAGTATGGTTTCGTGTGCTATTATCAAGTTTTCTTTCTTGGAATCTTGCATTGAGAAGCGTTTAAGGACCTTATCAATATATGTACTTTGACTTAAACTAATAAATCGCTTTAATCTATCTATATAGATCTATTTTTGTAGAATATATCTATCTATATAGATCTATTTTTGTAGAATATAGGTGGATTTGTCAAGAGCTTTCTTTGCTAAACATTTAATTAACTAGGGCTTTACATCATTAAGAATTTGTATGTGTTTCTAATGATTAGTATTCCATCCACATACAGATCAGAAAAGTAATGTAGCTCCCATTTATGTTTTTATAAACATAGGGCTCATCTTTGTTTTACATAAAACCAAACTCTTTGATTTTCTGATCGAAACGAAATTCTAACTTCAAGATGTTCGATTCTGTAGGGGTTGAACCTAGAGTCTCGGAAAATCAAATCAAGATGAAGATAACGATCAAAGCCACGTGAGAAGTTATAGTTACCGTGTGAAAACTTGCTTCTCGCGTGATAACTACTAGTCACACGAGAACTCTAATTTTTTGTATAAATAGAGTTTTTTTATTTGTAATTTTTAAGCTTTTATCTCATTTTCGATTTTCATACTTACTGTAAATTGATCAAAATCAGAGAGCAATACAATGAAGTTATTTACATTGTGTGTTTGTGTTCTTCAATTAATTCAATCTTATCCGTGATGGTTACATTCCGCATATTCATTACGAAATTGATCTATGTATTATGTTGATCCTTACAATTGGTATCAGAGCTTGGTATGCTCTTGATCGATTGATTGGAGATTGAAGAAGTGTTTTTGAAGTGTTCGTGAGCTTGGATTCATCACGATTCATAGTATTTTGCTTGATTTCTGCTATATTTGATCATTTTGAAGATTATGAAGATGCTAGATTTGGTGTTCATCGATTTAGTGATCTTTTAAGCTTAAAACGAGATTAATTGAATCAATTAGAGACAATTAGGATCTTAATTGACCTAAATCACTAATTGAACTCTTGTTAATCAAATTTTAATAAATTTATTGAAAATTAAGGCTGAAAGATTTGAAATCAAGGAGAACAGGTCAGGCGAAAACTTTCTGGTTTTCTACAAAAAGTAAGTTTTCTGTAAGAACTTGAGGTTGTTATAAAAGTTTGTTACAGAAAGATTTCTTTCACGCCACAACTTGAAGTATTCGCAAAATTCAGTTACAAAACTTTCCACACGAGAACTTTGAAGATTTCACGCGAGAACTTGAAAGCTTTTGCGCGATAAATTGACTATTCGTGCGAGAACTTTAAGTTTGTAGTTTTTTGAAGAATTTGATTTCTGATTTTTTGAGAAAGATGGCCAATCTGAAGCACATCACGGCTATATTGAATCTTGATAATGAGATTGGTATAAGCACCAAGCCACTAAGACTACTCAGTGAAGAAGACTACCCAGATTGGGCATTTAGGTTTGAGAACCATGTCATATATACGGAACCCTGGATGATGCGATCAATTAAACAAGGTCCATACATTCTGGTGTACAAGAATGACAAAGGCGACTTGGTTCCTAAACCTGAACACTTGTGGGACGAGGAGGATATGAAGAAGAATGAGCTTGATTACAAATCCTATGCTGCTATCACAATGTCCTTAACCACTAAAATAGCACAAAAGTTTAAAGACTATACTAAGTCTAAAGATTTATAGGATCCAATGGAGGAATAGATCATGAGTAACAAGAATATGAGGGAGAGCAGGAAAGACATGCTGAACCAAGAGTTCAATATGTTTAATCATATACTTGGTGAAACCTTGGAGGCATAGATGTCAAGATTTGTGAAGCTGATCACAAAAATAAAGAGTGGAGGAATTATCTTGGAAAATATAGCGGTTAACAAAAAGCTGTTAAATTCTCTACCTTATAGCTGGAACAAAACCTACACTACTATCAAGAGAACAAAGGACTTGTTCACCTTCGCACTCAGTGATCTGATCTCAACAATAAAATCTTATCATATGGATGATAAGCAAAGGGCTGCAAATTACATCAACACTATGGAAGCCGAAGCATCAACACTGTATGCCAAATGGCTAGTAATCCTAACTACTATGTCAGCTACTCTCAATTGTGTCAGCAACAACAACAGCAGCATCGTCTGCTAATCCAACCATCAAATATCAAATATTGCATAATTTTTTCCTCAATATCAAGCTACTCATCAAAATGCCTATGTCCAACCTTCAATCCAATCCTAATCTCAATCCTATCCTCAGATTCAAGCTGCTCAACGAACACAACAAGCTTTTGTTCTGAATTCTCAACCCAACAAGCAAACAATTCAGATTGCAAAAGAGCAGCTTGCTCTATTCACCTTATTCATGAACAGCTATGAAGCTTTCTCTGTTGATAGACTTAATACACCTAATATCATGGTTGATGGTTTGCAACACGTCAACCCAGATGATGTTAAAGAAAATGACATCAAATATCAGATGCCCATGGTGGTGTATCGTGCCTAGAACTTTGCATGAAGAACAAGCAGAAAAGTATTCAGAATGAACAACTCTAGCAAGATAGGGTTTGATAAGTTTAGTTTAAGATGTTATAACTGTAACAAACCTGATCACTTTGCTAGCGAATGCACTGAGGGAAGGTCTGCTCAAATTGATAATAGGAAGAAAATGGTGACTGTAGAGGTGGAAACAAAGACTGATCAAGCTAATTCATCAAAGAACAAAGCATTGGTATATCAGATTAATAAAGAGTATGATTTGTCTGATCAATTGGAAATACTTGATATCAAGTTATCCATTGCATTATTGGCTGAGATCAAGATAGTTGAAGAGCATGGTAAAGACAACCTATTTGCTAAGTTTATGTCTTGTGATATGTTAGATGGTGTTTTTGGTGGAGAAGAAAGTGTTGAATCTGAGTTTATGAATAAGGATGAAGAGAAACAAGTGAAAGAAGAGAAATGTGAAGCAGTACAAGATTGTGATGAAATAGCTGTTAAGATTACTCCAGCTCAAGTTGAAATCAAGATTGTTGAGCTTACTCCAGTCAAAATTTTTGAAATCAAGGAAAAAGTTATTTAGTTGACTCCAGCTATTGAAAGAAAGAAGGTTACAGCTGTTAAGGACACTCCAACTTTTGCTCATGCTACATATAAACATGATGTTGAGATTACTCCAGCAAATGAAGAAGAAAGGCTTGTTGAAAAGGCCTTCATGGTGAATGTTGTCCATGAAGAGACAAAGGAGAAAGCTAAAACTGATTAGGTATATATTTCTCTTTGTTCTAATAAATGCATTGAAAAGGTACAAAGATATAGAGTTCACAACGAGCATTTGATCTTAGAAGTTGAGAAACTTCAATATCAATCTCGTAAATATAAAACTGATGAGAAAATTTTTAAAGAAAAGGTAGACGGATTAAACAAATCAATTTATCAATCAAAATTAGATCTTTATGATAAGATTGTAACAAAAATGATTTGACTACTCGTAACAATGAGCTTTCTTTGGAAATTAATAAACTGAACAGTGAACTCTTATCTGCTAAACTCAGTATTGAGAAATTTGAATTATCTTTAAACATGGTTGAAGGTATTATCAAATCTCAAATGACACAAAAGATAAATGGTGGTAAAGGTGGAGTTGGATATTCTAACATTGGACCACCAATTAATCATGATTATTCTTTATTACCTTCATCTATTAACACTTGTGATGAAGAGACCTATGGTTTAGGTCTTCAACCACAGTCCGACTTAACACCTTCAGTAAATGTGTCACTGACTTTTGACCCTATCATAAAACTAAAATTAAAGTTAATCATGATAATACTTTTGCAGAATATGTGAAGAAGGATGGGTTGGTTGAAAAGTGTGAGAGTGATGATGAAATAGTTTTTAAGGAAAATAAAACTTGTAATGAGAATTATACTTGTAATTCATCATCAAAGATCAACGAAAGTTCTGAAGTTTCTTATGTTTCAAAGGATTGTTTAAAGTTATCAAACAAATAAAAGAAACTTAATTTGAAAATTGAGTTTAAGACCAAAGAAAAAATACGAGTCATAACATCAGTATCTGACTTGAAAACTGATTTCAAAAATATATTTGTTTTAAAAGGAAACATTGATAAAGAAGACTATATTTTTAAAGAAACAAATGCAAGTTTCTTTATAAATAAATCTCCTATTATTGCTAATTCTGTGAAACAAGATGTGTGTAGCACAGATACAAAAGAAACTGGTCCTACTCCAGTACTTTCTGATCAAAAAGATAAAGTTCAATCTAAAGCCTTGTTAGCAAAAAAAGAGACACAAATCTTAGGACAAATTCAAATGAAAAGGGAAAACGAGAGACTTTTAAATAATCTATAGGCCAAAGACATACTAAAGCCAGATTCTATGATAACTATGGAAGTTATCGTCTACAGTTTGTGAAAACAACTTGAGAGCAAAATGTGTATCAAAATATATGTTGTTATATATGTGGAAAGCCAAATCACATGGCTAGAAATTGTCACCATAAACCATTGACAAGTAAACAAAGATTTCATAATTCTATTACTGATAATAGAAAACAATTTTTTCTTAATGCAAAGTTTAAAAGAAATTTGAATCATACAAAATCTTTTACTAATAATAGAAATGATCAAACAAATACAAATTTACAAAAGGAAAATCCAATTAAGAAATCTTTACATGTTAATGATGAAAAATCATCTTCAACATAAAGTACTTTTAAGAAATTGGTTTCAAATCTGATCAAACCAATTCAGATATGGAAAGCAAAAGAAAAGGAACCAGAACATGATATTGTTGAAGATTACATTTTCAATGATAAAAGAGATATGATATTACATCTGTATCATATTTAGATGAAAATGGTGTACTCAAGTCAACCATGGCTTGGGTTTTTAAAAATAAATAAATACTTCATTTGCGCAGGAACATCCAAGACCCAGCATCAATAGTATATGGCACGTTAACAGTGGATGTTCAAGGCATATGACTAGTAATATATCTCTCTTAAATAACATCAAACCTTATAACAGCGGATATGTTATTTTTGCTGGAGACAAAGGTGGTAAGATTACAAAGAAAGGTACAGTGTCAAATGGTGTTTTAAGCTTTGAAGATGTTAATTTTGTAAAGGAACTAAAACATAATCTGTTAAGTGTCTCATAAATTTGTTATAAACAATATTCAACCTATTTCGCTAACAAAGAATGTCTAATTATAAAACCTGGATTTATAATTCCTGATGAATGGATCTTATTGAGAACTCCGAGAGATAAAGACACATACTTGACATAAATGGATCTCATTCATTCATAATTGCGTCATGTTTGTTGTCTAAGGCCTCGGAGAGTGATTCATTGTTATGGCATCATCGTCTTGACCATGTAAACATTAAAAATATGAACAAGTTGGTTAGAGGTAATCATGTGGTTGGCCTACCTATGAAAGAATTTCCATTAATTGAACGTTGTCTGTCATTTTCAAAAGGCAAACAACATAAACTACCTCATAAACCAGTTGCTCATACAAAAATTGACTCTATTCTATAATTGTTACGTATGGATTTTTTTGGTCCAGTTAATATCTTAAGTTTAGGATGTCGTGCATATTGTTTAGTCATTACTGATGATTTTTCTAGATTTACATAGGTTTTCTTTTTAGCAACCAAAGATGAGACACCTCATTTGCTGATAAAGTTCACGACACTAGCGGAGAATCAGACTGACAAAAGAGTTAAATGCATTCGAAGTGATAATGGCACCGAATTCTGCAATTGTACATTGAATGAATTATGTGATTCAAAGGGGATAGATAGACAATTCAATTCAGCAAGAACTTTTTAACAAAATGGAGTTACTGAAAGACGAAACAGAACATTAATTGAATCTGCCAGAACAATGTTATCAGCAGCCAAATTACCTTCATTCTTTTGGGCTGAAGCTGTTAACACTGCTTGTTATATTTAGAATCGTGTTCTAATCAATAAATAACTAAACATGACTCCTTATGAAATCTTTTTTAAACATAAACCAAAAGTCGAATATTTCAAAACATTTGGATGTTGTTGTACACTGCTAACACATCTGAATCAAAGTCAAAATTTAATGAAAAAGCTTATGAATGTTATTTTATTGGTTACTTAGCCAATAAAGTTGCATATCGGGTTTATAATAAAAGATCAAAATAAATAATTGAGTCATTTAATATTGATTGGCATGAGTCTAACAAAAATGATGCATGTTCTGCACCTTCATGGGTTTATGATTATCGTTCACTATTTGTACATTTAATCATTTATCTGTTGTTTCTATAGCTTTTACTCCTTTGACATTCTCAATTCAGGATTTGTTTGCTGGTGATCTTGGATCGATTTCATCTTAAGCATATGGAATATCTTTAGACATACCTTTTTCTATACGTAATACAGCTATTCCACAAGTTTCTGAATCTGATGTCTCTCAGACTGATCCTGCTATTGAGCAAGCTCCACAAGTTTCTGATTAGAGTTGTTCTTCTATACAAGATGATCCAATTGATATTATTCAAGTTCCATTTGATGATTTAGCTATTGATAATGATAGTTATCAAGAGGAAGATATTGTATATCAACTTGAAGGAGGAAACACTGTTGAAGAACCAGTAGGTCACATGTCTAACTAGACGAAATTATATCTGAAGATGTCATTCCTCAACTGAGAATTCATATGGACCATCCAACTGAAGCCATTATTGGTCTATTATCATAAGGCATTCAAACTCGAAGTCGTCTTGGAGCAATAAATACATGGTTGTACTCATGTTTTATCTTTCAAATAGTGCCTAAGAAAGTTGAAATGGTATTGAAAGAAAACAGTTAGGTAGAGTCCATGCAAGACGAGTTAATGCAATTCTAGAAGCTAAATGTACGGCATCTATGTGAACTACCAAAAAGTAAGCTGCCAATCGAAACAAAATGGATATTCAAGAATAAGACAGATGAAAAAGATGTGATTGTTCATAACAAGGCCATACTTGTTAATTGAATGACTTGATTATAAAGAAGTATATGCTCCAGTTGCAAGACTTGAAGCTATACGGATATTTCTGGCTTCTGCTTCATATAAGAATTTCACCATATATTAGATGGATGTCAAAATTGCATTCTTGTATGGTTAAATGATAGAGGAAACCTATGTCTGTCAACCACCAGGTTTTAAAGATCCAGATCATCCTGAGTATGTTTACAAGTTAGACAAAGCAATTTATGGCTTACATCAAGCACCACATGCTTGGCGTGCTACTCTTACTGAATATTTGCTTGCAAATGGTTATATAAGAGGTTCTATTGATCAAACTCTATTCATATGGAAGACTGGAGATGATCTAATTCTTGTTCAAGTTTATGTCAATGATATTATTTTTGATTCTACTAATGGTACTTGTGGAAGGAATTTGAAGCTATGATGAAGAACAAATTTGAGATGAATTCTCTTGGAGAGATATCATTCTTCTTGGACATCCAAGTAAAATAGGATGATAAGGGTATATTGATTCATCAAGAAAAGTATATTCATACTATTCTTCATAAATATAAGTTTCAAGAATCCAAGATCGCTCCAACTCCTATGTCTTCTCGTCTTATTTTGACTCCAGATCTCACGGGAGAAGATGTTGATCAACATATGTATAGATCAATGATCGGATCTCTGATGTATCTTACTACAAGCAGACTGGACATCATCTTCCCTGTTTGTCAGTGTGCACTCTGTTAGAGTAATCCAAAGGAATCTCACATGAAAGCTGTCAAACAGATTCTCAAGTATCTCAAGGGTCAACTAACACTTTATCTTTGCTATCCTAAAAACTCTAATTTCAATCTATTTGCTTATACTAATAGTGATTATACAGGATGTAACTTGGATAGAAAATCAACTACCGGTGGATGTCAATTTCTTGGTAATAGGTTGATTTCATGGTAGTGCAAGAAGCAGCAGATGGTGTCCACTTCCACTGCAGAAGCTGAATATGTGGCTACATGAAGTTGTTGTTCATAAATTGTTTGGATTCAACAACAATTACTTGATTATGGCCTTAATATTTATGACACTAAACTTCAGTGTGATAATACTGCATTATTAAACATAGTGAAGAATCTAATTCAACACTCAAAGACAAAACACATTGATATCCGAATGCACTTTATCTATGACTATTTTGAAAGAAAGCTTATCAATTTGGAATTTGTTTCCTCAGATGACAGCATTGTTGATTTGTTTACTAAGGCGTTTGATCATTTCAGATTTGATTTTCTAGTCCAATATTTGGGAATGTTTAACTTTAATAACTTTTCTACTTACGCCTTTTTTAATATTATTGTTTGATTAGTTAAAATTGATATTTTCTTTTACATAATTACAATTTTAAGGGGAGAAAACTTGAAAATACTTAAAAATAATAATTTTTGTTCTTAGGGGGAGTAAATTCAAAAAAGTACAAAAGGAAGCTTTATTTGTTTTTACAAAGTTTAAGAAAATCTAAATTTTTAAGTGTATATAGGAAATGATAGTACATTTCTTGATTTTATATCATTACATTCAAAAGCATACAAGAAACTAACTTGGATTATGTTTGATATATTGATAGACTTAACAAACAAGGATGAAAATCACTATATTCTGTGATGCACTAAAATTAACTTTTCTATGACTGAAGTGAGGAACTCGTCAAGATTTTATGAATACACTGACTCCATGCTTAAACAGGCTGAGAGTTACCATCTTGTCATACTCAAGCAAGTTGTTTTCTGACTCAGTGTATATCAA
>BJCO01009022.1:0-12761 GCA_018326465.1 Flaveria floridana
CTCTAGCAATCGGGGTTGCGCTAGGAGTCAGTTCAATTTGGAATTCCACTTGACGATGAGGTGGTAGTCCAGGAAGATCCTCTGGAAACACCTCTGGAAAGGGTTCATGTAACTAATTAACTAATTAACTTGCATTTTGTTGTTTTTATAAAAATTAAGTTTTTAACTATTTGTAATGTGTTTTTAACTTAATAATATTAAAATCTAAACTAATGGTAACCCTTAGATATTTTATTTTGTAAAAACACAAGACATATGAAATAACACGCGCGTTTCCGCGTTACGCGATAAAATTCCCGAATAGTCTTTAAATCGCGTAAACACATAAGCATAACACAATAATAATCTAATCAAGTAGATTATGATTAAATTAACATTATTAATTATTATTAGGTCACCAAAGTCAAACGACAACTAGTGTGTGCTTATGACGCGTGTACGTGAAACTTAACGGAACTAACGGAGTTTGCTAACGGAAAATCACCGGATGTCACAAATTGCTAGTTTGATGTATAGTAAAAGTACGAATTAAAAAAAGATGGGTGATTAATAGTTGTTGCAGATGATACTTATAACCATGAACCTGATAAACAGTTCGAGGGGAAATATAGTGTGTTTGGTATCCTTGAATCCCACGTTGCAGCCAACAAATTGCCCTCTATATGCAACTGTGTCTTTGGACATCGTAGTTGGGACTCAAACTCTCTCCATGGCTTGGGGGGCCTATTTTATTGTTGGTTGGGATCCCAGGGTGGTTAAAGTCATGGTTATAGATAGACACCCCAAGTTATTCACTATTTCGTTGACCCAATTGGTGAGAGTGGAGGGAGAGGCTTCCACTGTTCTTTCATATATGCCAACCACCGAATGATTCCCTATCGGAAATGCTTTGAATCCCTCACCCTGTATAAAAATGTAGTTCAATCTATGCCTTGGGTGCTGCTCAGAGATTTCAATGTTATTCTAAACCCAAGTGAAAGACCACATGGGCCTTCTAATGTGTCTAGAAGTATGGTGGAAGCGCGGGAGTATATTAATAGCATAGAAATTGATGACATAGGAATGATAGGCCTAAAATACATGTGGAACCAGAGCCCCGGTAATGCAGAGGGCTTCCTTAAAAAATTAGACAGGGTTATGGCAAACCACCAATTCGTATCAACTTTCCCCACAGCTTTAGCCATATTCCTCCCTTTCATTAAATCGGACCACAGTCCTATTGTTTTGAGTTTCCCTGGGCCTTGTTGTACCTCCCCATCTACATACAAATTTCCTAACTTTCTGACGGAGAAGCCAGAGTTCCTCAGAGTTGTGGGGCAGGTGTGGCAGTCCCCTGTCCCTGTGTAACACCCAGGAATTTTGGTCAGTTAAAATAAAAGAAAAGAAAGGAGAAAAGGAAAGTATCTTGAAAGAAATGAAAAGGAAATAAAGTGGGAGGACTAAAAGTGCAAAAAGGACAAAATATTATTATTATTTTGTATAAAGTAAGCATGGCCGCCCACAACTGCTGCATTTCAACTGCTCAACATTTTTAGAGAGAGAAAGCAGAAGATCTTCGGTTCTAGAGAGAGAGAGAGAGCAGCCGAATTTAGTTAAGGTGTTAGAAACTTTTGAAAAGTTCAAGTCGAAGGAGTTAAGCTTGGAAGCAGCTTAGGTGAGTTCTAGACCCCGTATTTTTCCACGTTTTAAAAGTTTTGGGGCTGAAAATGCATGTAAAAATAATTTTTATAAATGTATTATGTGTAACCGTATGTACATGTGTATGTGTTAAATGTTTGAAGGTGATAAATGCTTGGTGTAAGGTTTGGGATAGTTGTATAGGCTTAGAACAGGTTGAAATGGCAT
This sequence comes from Flaveria floridana, assembly GCA_018326465.1. NCBI lineage: Eukaryota > Viridiplantae > Streptophyta > Magnoliopsida > Asterales > Asteraceae > Flaveria > Flaveria floridana. Next base: position 1,846 of record BJCO01009022.1, read on the forward strand.
TTGGGACTGAAAAGTATATTACAAATATATATATGGTGAGGGTCATGCGCCCAAACAGGGCCCATGCGCCTAGTTATCTGCCTTAGAAAAGTTTTTAGTAAGGTCATGCGCCTATACAGGGCCGATGTGCCTGAAAATATGCCCTAGAAAATTAAGGATATGATGATGCATCTAAATAGTGCTCATGCGCCCAAGGGGCTTATGCGCCTAAGTGTTGAAACAGTTAAGTATAGGCTCATGCGCCTGTATAGTGGAGAAACACCCAAACAGTCCTTATGCGCCCAAAAGTGTCCATGCGCCCAACACTTAGAAAATTTTTCTGAATTTTTGGGAAAACCAGAATTTTAGGGTTTGACCCTACTTTAACTTATGGACTGTTTTGGCCTATTTTAAGTATAAATATGTAAGGGCCTATGAATAGAATATGCATGAAGTTATGATGAATGTATGATGTGCATATGTGTATAAAGTGTTATCTTTTAATGATTTTCAAAACTTATATGTTATATTATAATATACGTTAAATATTATGTTATGACTTTATGGAGTATGATGAATGAATAAGTGAACGTAAAGTATAACGTAACGAAGTAAAAGATAACAAAGATGAAAAGTGAAATGTAATGAAAGAAAGAAAAGGCTTGCAAGTACAATGAGAGAAGGAATACAACTCCTGAGAGTTGTCAGCTCAACTGTGTGTTTTATAGCATGTGATTTTGGCTAACCCATGAGGGTTCACACACAGGGGATCAGTCTTGGCGACTAATCCATAGTACGAAATAGGATCCTTGTCATTCGACCTCGGAAATAATAAGGCTTTGTGCCCGGAATGGTGGCTTCGGGCCACGGGCTTTGTACCAAATATTGATGAGGCTTTGTTCCCGGACTGTGGCTTCAGGCCACGGGCTTTATGCCAAATATTGATGAGGCTTTGTGCCCGGAATGGTGGCTTCAGGCTATGGGCTTTGTGCCATTTAGTGATGAGGCTTTATGCCCAGAATAGTAGCTTCGGCTACGATGGGGGGAAAAGCTTGACAGGATCTAGAATCATTACGAAACAAGCGAAATGATAAAGTACGAAACGAACGTTAACGAAAGATAATGATAAAGTACGAAACTAACGAATAAGTGAGATAAGGAATAAAAAATAAGGTTATGCCTTGTTGCATGAACGATGAATGCTTACGTACGAAAGCAAAGAAAGTATTTTGAGACGTGTTAAGTATTTTAATACTTTAAAACTAGAACTCACTCAGACGCTGACTTTTATGCATTTTTCAGTTGGTAGATAATGTTGCTGATGATGGCACACGGGAAGGCTACTCGGCAGGGCAAGACTGACATCTATTCGCGCATAATAATATTGTTGTTTTGTAATACAAATAAATGAGGCTTTTGTAATTTAACAATATTTTATTGCTTAACAATAGTATTTATCAATGAAATGAATGGTTTTTGATATCTTATTTCCATTGCTTATTTTATGAATTATATATTATATATCAAATGATGCAGTCCAACTATGAGGTGTCTGGGAACGGGGCCTTACACCCTGAGTATCCTATGTTTCAAGTTACCCAAAAATTAAAAATACTGAAAAAGCCCCTACGACCTGTTTAAGAAAGTCAAGGATTTAAAATATGAACTTGTTGCTATCCAATCAGCTGTGGTCGATGATCCCACAAACACCATCTTACGAGAGGAAGAGGCAGTCTATCTATCCACGTATAATTCTGCCATCAGGGATGAGGAACTCTTCCTGAAACAAAAGGCGAAAATTGAGTGGCTGTAAGCGGGAGAATTTAATTCCTTATACTTCAATAAAGTTATAATAGGTAGAAATAATCGATCCCACATTCATGTTATTGAAGATATGCATGGTCAAATCTACTACGATGCTGCGGTTGGGGACCAGTTTGTCCTCTATTTTTCAAACTTGCTGGGCAAAAGTTCCCCCACCATCCCCATTGTGGACCCGACCAATCTCTTTTCCAAGAGCATCTCCCCAGTTGAAGCTTCAAACATGATCAAACAAGTCTCTGATTCAGAGATAAAAGCAGCTTTCTTTGACATGGATGACAACAAAGCCCGAGGTCCAGATGGTTACTCGGCTGCCTTTTTCAAGAAATCACGGAATATAGTTAGTACGGATTTGTGCAAGGCCATTAAGGATTTCTTCATCAATGGTCAACTGCTTAAAGAGATTAATTCTATCATCATTGCTCTGGTCCCAAAAGTGGAAGAACCTCAGCGAGTCTCAGAATTCAGGCCTATTTCCTTCTGTAATTTATCTATAAATGTATCAGTAAAATCCCGTCCCTAAGAATCAAAGGTGCCCTTAGTAAGATCATTGACGAGAACCAAAGTGCTTTTATCCCGGGAAGAATCATTAGTGATAACATCTTGCTAACCCAAGAACTAATGCGTAACTATCACCGGGATAGAGGCCCGGCTAGATGTGCATTCAAAATTGATATTCAAAAGGCCTATGATACTGTGGAATGGAGTTTCCTCAAATCCTTCCTTGTTCACCTTGGATTTCCCAATATTATGATCCATTGGATCATGATATGTGTCACCACCCCTACATTCACCATTGCCATAAATAATGAATACAAAGGGTACTTCAAAGGTAAAAGGGGTCTTAGACAAGGGACCCCTTGTCACCATTCCTGTTCACTATAATTATGGAAGCTCTAACTCTTATGATAAAAAGAAAGGTGGCAGAATCTGTAGATTTCAAGTTCCATTAGTGATGTAAGGAAGTGGCTCTTACTCACCTTTATTTCGCGGATGACCTGTTCTTATATTGTCACCGGGATACAAATTCTGTCAAAACTCTTATGTGTGCCCTTGAGGAATTCAAATTGTCTTCAGGCCTTGTTCTTAGTCTCTCAAAAAGTACTGTCTATTATGACAACGTCCCTACGTCCACCCATAATGAGATTAATGGTGTGATTCAATTCCGAGTTGGGGATATCCCTATCAAATACCTTGGGGTTCCCCTTATAACATCAAGGTTGGTCAAAAAGGATTGTGAACCCCTTATAGAGAAGATAAAGAAGAAAATTCTTGATTGGAAAAATAAATCCCTATCCTTTATTGGGCGACTGTAACTGATATCCTTGGTGTTAAATTCCCTATAGGTCTACTGGTACTCAGTTTTTATTCTTCCTGTGATGATATCCAAAGATATATAAAGCCTTATGAGAGGATTCCTTTGGTGCCAAGGCTCGATGGTCAAAGGTAAAGCTCAGGTCAAATGGAAAGAAATATGTTGTCCTCTAAATCAAGGTGGCCTTGGATTTAGAAGCCTAAGAACGTGGAACACTGCTCTTATTGCAAAACATGTGTGGAATGTATTGAGCAAAAAGTCCACTTTGTGGATTAAATGGATTTACACATATAGGCTACGTGAAAGAAACTTTTAGGAGATTGAATCCAAACAAGATCTCAGCTGGAGCTGGAGGAAAATTCTTGAATGCAAGAATGTGCTATGTGCCCATATCATTCATAAAATAGGTAATAGTAAAGACACTTCTGCCTGGTTTGATAATTGGCATCAAGCAGGCCCATTGAACCGAATGATAGGACGTAAGAGAATCAATGTAGGGGATTTCAATATCCAAACGGTGGTGGCAGATGTCATTGATGATACGGGATGGAAATGGCTACCTAGTTGGCTATCTACCTTTCCCAACTTACACTCATCTCCCCCACACTTAAACCTATAAAAGAAAGATGACATGGTTTGGAGATCCAATGATGGATTGGAAAGTAGCTTCCATGTATGATTGGTGTGGCGCGACCTACGTGAACAAAGGCAAGAAGTCCCTTGGGCTGATGTTGTTTGGTACAACTAAAACATCCCCAGACATGTGTTTGTTTTTTAGTTAGATTTAAAGGGTAGGATCCCAACTCACGACCACGAGTTCAGAACCCCTATCATCCCGGCTATCCTATGTACCTTCTACAAAAGTACCCGGACTCTCATGCCGACGTATTGTTTGAGTGCCCCTTTCCTAGAGATATTTGGTCAGCTGTCATTAAGCTGGCTAAATTTCCAAAAGGAAATTATGACTTGAATAGCCTGGTCTTATTTTTCCAACAAAATTAAAGCAAGAAAGCCACGTGGAGCATTGTTAATAAGCTGGTTTTAGGATGTACAATCTACTACATTTGGCAAGAAAGAAACTGGAGAATATACTAGCATAAAGTTAGATCTAAAAAATACCTTGTGAACATCATTAAGGATAATATGAGATTAAGAATTATGGGACTCAAAATTCGTAGATCTCATGCTTGTATAGTAGTTGCCAGAACATGGAATTGCCCTCTGAAGTATTGGTTAGCTGACAACCCTGTCTTCAACTCATGATGACTTATCATATTCTATTTCCTTCTGCCTTGTGGGTAGAACAAAATTGGAATTATGTTTTCCAATTGTCCGTAGACTGGAAAGGTGTGAGGTTGAGACATTATAGAGAGTGGAAATCATAAGTGAAAATCCTTATCAATCCTGTGTATACCTGGTCTATTTACACTAATTTGAGTGTGGGATTGGGGTACCAAAATGGGCTGGGTTATATTCACTATGTGAGGACTAATAGGGTCATGGGTGGGAGTTGGGGCTGGATTTTTCTTCTTTTTTCCGCTGAAATGAGCATGGTGTGTAGTCTTGGTGAGATAGGTAATGTTTTATCTAACCCAGCCTGTAAGAAGGCCTTGAATTTTATGCAGGTTAAAAATGTCCGCTGGAAGATCTGTTGGAGGTTCGCTAAAAAACAGTGGAAGATAGATCGAAATAATCACATTTGCTACTATGGTAAAGCCCATTGGATGGTCCACGAGATGAAGCTGATGCAAGCCCAGACTAGGAAGCCTAAATCCATTAAGGACCCCAAGTTAGTCAGCAAGTAGAGCCTGCCCAAGGACAAAGTGAGAAGAAAAGGCCCATTAAAAGGACCAAGTTCCGAAAGGAAACAAGGCCTATTTTTTGCACCTGTTGGGCTTGTGACAGAAAGAAGCTGATGTACCAAGAAGAAGTCATTCTTGACCCTCCTAGCATGGAAGAAAAGATTTGGAATGTGCTTATATGGGCCCTTATTACCTCTATATCCCATACGACTTAAGGCTTATGGTACACTATATGGGCCGCCCCAACCATCAAGTTGGCTGCCAGATGTGAAAGAAACAATAGTGGTTGGCCTAGGTCCAATAGTTTGTGGTCCAGATTTTTGTCTAAGACTAGAATATTGGTTAATTGTAAACCTTTATATAGGTATTATTACCTTAGTTTTTTGGGGGTTAATATTGTTATAGGGGCCTCTAGGTTTTGTTTTAGTTGGCACCCTAGAACTCCTAGGGAGGTAAGTCTCCTTAACATGATGTAATTTCTCTTCTATTTATTTATATTTTCGCCGATCTTTGTCCCTTTATCAAAAAAAATAATAATAAAAAAATGCAAGGCCCCGTTCCCGGGCACCTTGCAGTTGGTCATTCATCGCTTATAAAACATACAATTTATTTAAAATATCGCAGCGGAAATTAATTAAAACCATTTCATATATTTTAATGACATCTTTTGCAACGTAATACAATACTGTTAACTATTACAAAATATTATAAATTGCATTACATCACAAAAAGATCATTGTTATACGAATGGATGCCATCCCAAAATGCAAGTAGCTGTCCCGTGCCATCCTCAGCAACTTTTACCTGCCAACTGGAAAATACATAAAAGTCAGCGTTGCTGAGTGAGTTCTAGTTTTATAAATAAAATACTTTACTTTCATTAAAACCTTTCTTTACTTTCATACGCGATCATGCATCATACGTACAGATAGAGAATATTACTTTTAACTTTCATTAACATTCATTGTTTACCATCATATTCATAGCATGTTTTCATTTCATGCTTTTCGTTAACATACTCTTACTTTCATTCTCATTCTTTCGTAACATACTTATTATCATTCTTTTACATTCGTACTTGTTTACTTACTTACTTTCTTTCTTTCGTACGTTACGTCATTCTTTTACATTCATATGGATTGATGAACAATACCCCGAACATTGTGCACGAAGCTGATGCTGGACCTGTGGTAATTAAACCACGAACATTGTGCACGAAGCTGATCTAGTCACTTTGGGCAAGTCATCTCTCCCATTCATTCAACCAATTGGTCCTACCCCGAACATTATGCACGAAATGATGTTGGACATGTGGTAATTAAACCACGAACATTGTGCACGAAGGTGATCCAGTCACCTAGGGCATACCAAAGGGCCTTGTCAATCTCAATGATTGACCCTATGTGCATCCTTTGGGGTAGCTAACCTGCATCACAGTTGAGCTAACGACAACATGGTCGTGCACTTCCTTTCATTCTGCTTGCAAGCCATTCTTTTGTTCATTACGCTTCACTTTTCATCATTGTTATCTTTCCTTTCATTACGTTATTCTTTACGTTCTTTCATTCGCTTATCATACTACGTAAAGTAATAACATAATATATAACATATTTTATAACATAATATAAATACGGTTAATCATCATTAAAAGATAACACGTTATACATACCATACATCATTCACACATTCCACAACCCTAAACATCCCATAATTATGCTTAAAATGGGTAATCATTACCCATAAGTCAACTTTGGTCAAACCCTAGACTTTCTACCTTTTTCATGAAATTTCAGAAATATTCTAAGTGTCTAGACGCATGGGCACTATTTGGGCGTTTCTACCCTGTTCAGACGTTTTGCCACTATACAGATGTCTGGACTTACACTTGGTCACCTTTCACTTTAGACGCATGGGCCTATTTAGGCGCATGGGCACTATTGAGATGTTTGGGCCTAACACTTAGTCATCCTGAGCAATATTCTAGACGGTTGGGCATTATTCAGCCGCATGGGCCTGACTTAGACGCTTGGGCACTTAGGTGGTTGGGCACTGTTTAGGCGGTTGAGCTTTTGGGCGGTTGGGAACACTTAGAAAATTAAACCGTTGGACGCATGGACTACTGTTTAGACGATTGAGCAACTAACTTTGACTAATCAGCTTATTTTTAGTCCCAAATCCAAATCTAGCATGTTTAATGCTTAGTTCTTACATTCTAAGCAACAAAATACATACTTAATCATAACCATAATATCGTTTACACCCAAAACATACACCCACCCACATACACATTCACACACACATACGGGTAGAAACTTATTTTTATAAAAACATGCACACATGCATTTTCCAGCCACAGAGTTGTTCAAAACATGATAAAAAGGGGGTTCTAGAACTCACCTTAGCTGCTTTCGGGTTTGAACCCTTCTCTTGAGCTTTCTCAGTCGTGTTTAACACCCATATACACCACCCGAACATACAATAACACCTTTCAGCATATGATCAAGACTGGAACTATTTATAACGTCACAAAACCAAGAATTCTTACCAAAAACTTCGAGTTCTCCTTCTTCATACAACTTCTGAGAGTTTTCTGCTCTATATCTTTTCTTTCTTTTCCTTTACTTTTATTCCTTCCTTCATAACTCTAAAAAAATAACCGGGTGTTACAAGTCCACCCCCCTTATATAGGTTTCGTCCCCGAAACCTGTTATTCCTCAAATAGATGAGGGTAATGTTGCCTCATCTCTTCTTCAGTCTCCTACGTAGATTTGAATCCCTTCCTGTGCTTCCACTGTACACGCACAAGAGGAACCAATTTATTCCTTAACCTTTTCTCTTTACGATCAATGATCGCCACTAGTTGTTCCACATAATTAAGTTGTTCATCTACTTCAATATCTTCCAGTGGTACAACCATATCCTCATCTGCTAAACACTTCCGCAGATGAGATACATGGAATGTCGGGTGAATTCCACTTAACTCATCTGGTAGTTCCAACCTATAGGCCACATCTCCTACTCGTGCAATGATTTAGAAAGGTCCTATATACCTTGGGCACAACTTGCCCCGCTTTCTAAACCGAATGATAACCTTCCAAGGTGAGACTTTTAACATAACCCTATCACCCACCTGAAACTCAATCGGTCTACGCCACTTATCAGCATACGACTTTTGCCTATCTTTGGCTGCCTTCATGAAGGCTTTAATCTTTTCGAGCTTTTTAGTCATAGCTTCAATCACCTCAATACTTCCCAATTCTCTCTGACCAATGTCACCCCAGTAAACGGGTGTCCTACATCTTCTACCGTATAGCATCTCGTATGGTGGCATGCCAATGCTGGTATGATAACTGTTTTTATACGAGAATTCTGCTAATGGCAGATGGTCATCCTAACTTCCTCCAAAATCGATCACGCATGCTCGAAGCATGTCCTCGAGTGTCTGGATCGTCCTCTCAGACTGACCGTCCGTCTGAGGATGATAAGCCGTGCTGATGTGTAGCCTCATCCCTATCGCATCATGGAATTTCTTCTAAAATTTGGATGTAAACCGAGTGTCACGATCAGACACAATAGACATCGGCACACCATGACGAGCTACAATCTCTTTGATAAATAGATCCGCGAGTCTCTCAGAAGAATATGTCTCTCGGATCGGTAGGAAGTGAGCACTCTTCGTCAAACGATCAACTATCACCCATATAGCATCATACCTTTTCGGGGTACGTGGTAACTTCGTAATAAAGTCCATGGTGATATGGTCACACTTCCATTCGGGTACATCCAAAGGTTGGATCTTCCTGTATGGCTTCTGATGCTCCGCCTTCACTTGCAAACAATTAAGGCATTTACTCACATACTTTGCCACATCACAGTTCATACCCGGCCACCAATAATCCTTCTTCATATCGTGGTACATCTTGGTAGCACCGGGATGAATGGAGTATCGAGTCCGATGAGCCTCGTCCATGATCTTGTCACATAAATCCCCGTAATGAGGAACCACATTCGTCCAAATCGGGTTCTAACACCAAGAGTGTTCTCACCCAATTCCATGACTAGACCTTTCATCCTTTCGGAATTAAGGTGATCTTCTTTCAAAGCCTCGTCTTGAAACTCCTTGACTTGCGTCATCACATCGGAGGTCATAATCAGATGATAAGCCTTCACCTGAATCGCCTCGGGTCTCTCCTTTCGGCTAAGGGCATCTGCCACCACGTTGGCCTTGCCCGGATGGTAATGGATTTCGCAATCGTAATCCTTTATGAGCTCCAACCATCGCCTTTGCCTCATATTCAAATCTTTCTGCTTGAAGAAGTACTTCAAGCTTTTGTGGTCAATGAAGATGGTGCACTTCGTCCCGTATAAGTAGTGCCACAAAATCTTCAACGCGAAAAGCACCGCAGCTATTTCTAGATCGTGCGTGGGATAGTTGACTTCGTGGGTTTTTAGCTGTCAGGATACGTAGGCTATCACCCTTCCATGTTGCATTAACACGCAACCTAGCCCAGAATAAGATGCATCCGAATACACCACTAAGTCTTCACTACCTTCGGGTAATGTTAAGATAGGAGGTTGTGTTAGTCTCGCCTTTAACTCCTCGAAAGCATCCTCCTGTTCTCGACCCCACACGAGCTTCACATCCTTGTGAGTCAATTTAGTCAAAGGTGAGGCTACCTTGGAAAAGTCTTGAATAAATCTCCTGTAGTAGCCCACCAATCCCAAGAAGCTATGGATCTGGGATGGCATCTTTGGAGACTTCCATTGCAACACGGCTTCAACCTTAGCTGGGTCCACCATGATTCCCTCAGCATTTATCACTGACCCAAGAACTGAACTTCGCGCAATCAAAACGCGCACTTGGAGACCTTGACATACAGCTTCTCTTTTCTCAATGTTTCCAACACTTCCCGAATGTGGCCAGCATGCTCTTCTTCGCTCCTTGAATAAATCAGGATATCATCAATAAACACAATCACTGATTTACCTAACATTGGCTGACATACTTGGTTCATCAAGTCCATAAAAGCAGCTGGCGCGTTGGTTAAACCAAATGATATAACAAGAAACTCGTAGTGTCCATATCCCGTGCGAAAAGCTGTTTTAGGAATATCTTGCTCCTTCACCTTCAACTGATGGTAGCCAGATCGAAGATCTATCCTCAAGAACCAACTGGCACCTTAGAGCTGATCGAACAAGTCATCAATGCTTGGTAATGGATACCGATTCTTCACCGTCAACTTGTTCAATTCACGGTAGTCAACACACATCCTCATACTACCGTCATTCTTCTTCACAAATAAGACCGGAGCACCCCAAGGAGAGATACTCGGTCTAATAAACCCCTTATCGAGCAACTCTTGCAGTTGCTCCACCAATTCCTTCATCTCTGTTGGAGCCAACCGATAAGGTGCCTTAGCTACAGGCTGAGCACCAGGTATCAAGTCAATTAGAAACTCAATTTCACTATCCGGTGGCACACCTGATAAGTCCTCTGGAAATCACACAGCACCGGAACATCGGACAATTGTGGTGTTGACGTGTCCACATCCTTCACGTAGGCCAAATAAGCACTACATCCACGCCTCATGCACTTCCCGCCACCGTCATCAAAATCACTTTCGGAATCGTCGTAACTCGATCACCATATATCGTCACCGAACTGATGTCAAACGCTGTCAACCTGATCATCTTCTTTCAACACACAATATTTTCTTCATAGGTTGCTAACCAATCCATCCCTAGTACTACATCAAATCCACCTAGGGGCATCACATGTAACTTAGCAGCAAACCTATGACCTTCTAACTCTATGGCACAATCCTCTATCACATCAGTAATTCTAGTGGACTTACCAATTGCAGTTTCTACATCAAAGGGCTCATCAATACATCTACTACTAACAGGCAATTTAGCACAGAAAGTAGTGGAAATAAAACTCCTACTAGCACCAGAATCAAATAACACAGAAACAAGAGTTTGATTTACTAGAAACGTAC
>BJCO01009076.1:0-10550 GCA_018326465.1 Flaveria floridana
CTCTAAAAAACATGCAATAACCACAAGTGAACCAACAAGTGTTTGAACAACCTTTTTGATAGATATCCAAATATGATGTGTTTTTACATGCTTTATGTCCCTAGTATAACCTTCGCGCAAGCCGGGGGCTTCATCGGGATCCGTCTCTCTATCTTTCAAGACAAAGGTAAACCTTGCCCTCATTTCACCTCTCCAGGCCCCACTACAAGAGTGACACTTATTGGGTATGTTTGTTTGTTCATCTAAATATCACAGTTGAAACACATGATCTGCAGTGAATGTAACAAAAAAATACGCTTAAGAATATTAAAGTGTAATAGTTGATGATCGTCCTTATATAAAAAGTTAAAATTGTATTGAGATGATTGATCGATTGTAGGTTCGGTACTATAAAGCACTAACAAGACATACAACTAGGGGTCTTCAGCTCGAGGTCTCCTACGACTAATTTTGGATTTGGTGTCAACAAAAGTAGTGGTTTTCTAGCAATTAGACATCTCTGCAAATTCCTAAACGTACCGTCTTCAAGATAGAAACAATCAAAACGTCGTAGGGTGACCATGCCAATGGAAGTAATAATAATGCATATCATCTCATTAAAAGAGCCGATAAGAATAATACCATCCACATAAATCAATCAAAAGGTCGTTGCGTGACCACGTCAATAGTGAGAGTAAAGACGCGGATTAGTTGTTTTGAAAGTCAATAGCACCCCATAAAGACAGCAAACCACCAGTACGACGCCTAAGGAGATTTTCTTAAAGTGGCCCCCATAATCTAGGTGCATGAATCCACAAACCCTGGTGATTTAAGTAACAATTCCTTGTATTAAAGCATATTATTAAAAATATAAAGATACATCGCCAATTGGTTGTACATATAAATCCCACAGTTTTAACAAACATGTACATAGTTAAAATATAAACATGCATGATGATAATGATGGTGGGGATTAGATAAATGGGGATTCAATAAAGCCTTTGTTGCCATCAAGAAACACGTTCTTTAAGGAGATCTCATCACATGCCTTAATCAACTTAGTAATCTGTTATGTTTCCTTGTGTTTTATTCTATAAATACCCAATCAAAACTAACCCACTTTCTACAGGTTTAATCAAAAATGGCTAAAACGTATGTGAGACAAAACTCTCATAGCAGGTCTATTAGCTTGCCTTGCGGACCGGTTTGCATGGAAGCCGAGTACAACAAGCTCATGGGTCAGGATGAACCATCAAGCCCGACCACTGAGATCATGGAAGATAATGGCAGCATTCAGAGTCCACCGTCGAAACATGGTCTTGTCCTCATGGTCACTTCGATGGTGTTCATTTTCATAGCTGTAGTCATGAGTAAATATTCTGAGGGATTTTGGCTCACCACAAAAAGCAAAATGTTCATGTATCCATAAAGATATTTAGGGGTTTTATGTTAATGGTCGGTAAAAATTCACCGGTCACATGTTTCATGGTACTTGGGTTAGGGTTCTCTTTGTGAAATTTCGTTTATGGTCTTGTTGGGTTGTGTTCTTCATCGAACAATTCTAAAGTCGTCCAAAGTTTATTCAAAAGATTTTAGTCTTATTGTAATGTTACAGTTCTAGTGATCAGAATTAACACATTAATCATTAGTAAGTTCTTTTAAAGAAAATGGACAGAAGTATTTGGGTCAACCCAACCCAACTCGTACTGAGAAACTACCACCATCAACCTGTTCTATAACCCAACCTGTCTATTTTACCCATAGTTATCAAAGGCGAGAGGCGCACTCAAGGAGCTTAGGCTTCGCCTGTGGCCTAGGCGAGAGGCGCAAAAAAAGTGGGCTTGAGGAAAAACAAGCGCAAGTAAATAAAAGAATATTATGTATTGGAAAATAACATTTTTTCAAATACCAAAAATATTCGAATACCATAATGCAAAAAATAATAGTGTAATAAAATCTTTTATAATTTAATAGCCAAAATATTTGAAATTTAATCAGCTTTTTTGCACTCTTATCTAGCCTTTTCAACTTGCATACTCTACTCCATCACCTATCATGTACCTTCCACACAGACAAACAAATACAAGTGTACTACGTACTAACAAACACAATCCCACACCATCACTCAAGCTCTCCTTCCTCTCTGTTTTTACCTCCACTTCCATCTTTCATCGTTCCTGAAACACAAACACAAGCAGCAGAGGCTGCAAAAAAAGAAAAAGGAAAAAAAATGCAGAAACTCAACAAGGCGACCATGTCCGGCCAATTTTGGCCAGAATATGCAGAAGTTGGCTGAAATCTTCGCTGGGACCTCACCTGAGCGCTTAGATGGCCACAAGGCGGTTTGGCCTTGCCTCGCCTCGCCTTGTCTGAGCGCCTAGGCGCGCGCCTTTGGCGCTTTTGACAACTATGATTTTACCATCTCTAGCATTAACTAAAGTGCGACACAACTCACACGAGAACCAAACAACTTCCTAATTACACTCGTCTAAGTCACTACTTGATGAAAATCACAAACAAAAATAAAGCTAGAAGCAAGGAACAATTATAATGGGCTCTAACCATAACTATCAAGCCTTAGTTTTAAAAAACAAAAGGCGCACCAAGGCAACAAGGTCAAAACCAAGGCGCAAAGCGCAAAAGCACACCACTAATGGTGCAAGGCGCAAGGTGCTTAAATTATTCTTTCTAATATTTCTCATTGATTTTTACAATCACCTACTCATAAATTTAACTATAAATAAGCTTTATATATGATTTAATATATAAATTACCTACATGTAGAACTTAAAAGTCTTGTTTTACAACATCCTGATGCACTAAAAGACGCCGTAAGCCGATGCACTAAAAGACGCCATAAGCTGTTTTTTGGTGCCAGTCTGCGCCTTCTGTTCAAAACTCTCCTTATGGCCCCTACATACACAAAACGATCTAGGCGCGCTTTTTAAACTAAGCTTAAAGCAAACCTAAAGTGAATGCCTATCAACAAACTCTAAGCAAACCAAGCTTCTATTTGATATCCTTCCCATGGGAAATAAAACCAAAAGAACTATTCAAAATATTTGAACCCACACCTCACAATTTTGAATCGCTTGAAATTACACAGTTTAATATGTGACTATGACTATTAATGTTTGACCAGAACTAGTTAAGCAAACTTTACAATGCTCCATAGTTCAACAAGAATCCAGATAGAAATTGGATCATGAACATATTTAGGCAAGTCTATTCCTAACCAACAAATGACGAAATTTGCTTTCTTTTATATAAACTATGTAATAATAAGTAATTGAATGGGGGCATCTTTAGCAGGAAAAACACTTATAGCAGGAAAATAATCTTGGTGATGAATACAAATAAGTAAAAAGATATGAAGATATAACAGAGTACCAGCCCAATCATCAAACAGCAAGGCCTTGTTCTTTAGCTTTCTTCAGCCACTTAAGTGTACTCTCTAACGTCGTATAAGCAACAACATCTGTCAAACTTTTACTCTCTATAGCATAATCATACACTTCATATGCCTCTGCAATTTTACCACTTCTACAAAGCGCCCTCAATAATGTCCCATACGACCCCGACTCAAGTTTCATATTGTTTTCCTTCATCACACCATACAATTCAATCCCTTTATCCAACTCCTTCCCCTTACACAACCCATGAAGCAAAGTGTTGTACGTACACTCATTCGGGCTACATCCTTTATCTTCCATTTCCCCCAATAGTTCCAACGCACCAAGCGCATTTCCATCTCTACACAACCCATTCATCAACGAAGTATACGTAAACACATCAGGAAAATGGCCCATTTTCGCCATCGCTTTAAGAAACCTCATAGCATCTTTAACCTTGCCCGATTTCGACAACCCGAAAATCAAAGTGTTATAAGTAACCAAATCAGGCTCTATCTTTTCCTCAATCATCTTCCTGTAAACCCTCAACACGTCACCCCCATGACTCAACATACAATAACCTTTCATAATTGTGTTATAAAGATAACAATCAGGCTTAAACCCTTCCTCTTTCAACAGCTCTAGCAACCGCATCGCCTCGCGTAGATTCTTCCCATTACAAACATTATCAATCAAGATAGTATAAGTCACCAAATCAGGCTTCACATCAAACCCCTCTCTCATTTCATCAATAAACAAACTAACACTACTCAAAGTTCGAATCTTTACCAATCTTTTCACCAAAAAATTGTAAGTATATGCATCAGGCTTTGTCAATGGAACCTGTGACAGCTTCTTGATCAGCTCAATCGCGTGTTCTTCATGCCCATTGGAGCAAAGACTCCGAATCGCAACATCAGTAGCAACCTTATCGGGTTGAAACCCTTTTGACGCCATTAGGTTTAGGGTTTGATTAACATTCGAAAGATCAAAATCGGGCTTTGTGCAAGATTGGGATAGCAGTATATGATAAGATGTTTTATCAGGGGTGAACGAAGGGTAGACTTTCGTCATGTGATTGAGCAAAGCGATTGAATCTTGAACTTTTGAGGAAACAGAGGAGAATGATTCGAGAACGGAGTTGCAGAATCGGGTGTTTAGGAGCGATGAGTATTTGGTGGTGGCGGTGAGGGAGGTGAAAAGGGTTTTAGCGGCGGAGATGTCGGAGGAAGCGAAGGTCACCGGCGGAGATGGGCGGTTGGGGGCGGTGGTGGTGGTGGTTGATTTGGGTTTTCTCCGGCCATGATGGTCGGAGGATTGTGATGGTGATTGTTGAGGGGTTGATTGAACGTTTTTCAGTAGGGATCGAACTGGTAGCACTATGTTCTTGTGGGTTCTCAGTGATGGTGGTAGCTTTCCCATTTTGTTGATGTCAATTTCAGATCGGTGTGCAGAGAATGAGTATTTGAGTGTGTTCTTGAGGCTGCAGATTTGAGGGTTTTGGAGGGTTTTTGATGCGTCTCATTGAAAGGCCACATTTGTTCATTTTTATCAGTGTTCTAATATAGATACACTCACACACACCCCCTTCATACGCGACGTATAAGGTCGAATACATTAAAAAACAAGAAAAATTCAGGAGAACAATCACAGATCTATACGTTTCATATAGCACTATACGACCCCATATACGACACATATAGGGCGCCATACGACACGTATATCAAATTTCGACACTGACTATAAGAAAAATTTCAGGGGCTGTCAAAGGGTTTATACCCCCGTATAGGTAGACATTCTTTTACTTATATTTTTGACTGACTACACAACATCGATTAAACTTCTCCGCGAACAATTCATAAACAGATTACCAAACAATTTTTCCAGCACAAACAAACATATAATATTTAAAGTTAAGCGCTTGACATTATAATCATATATATGATTATGAATTATTATCAAATGTTCACGAACATAAACAATTTTTTCATTTTATTCTAATAAAAGACTAACTAAAGAGATCACGTGTTAGCATCATATTTTTTTCTCGCCAAAATTTTTTTGTCTCTCTTATTAAATAATTACATTAACTAATATGTTAATTCTAAGGAAACAATTTTTTATAAAATATAATTTTTTTCTAAAACATCAAACTTTTTTTAAATACGAAATATTTTAAAATTATTTTTTTAAAAAAGTAAAATTTTTATAAATTAAAAATAATTAAAATTGAGAGTTATAATAAGATTTTTCTTTTAAAATGACATCTTTTTAAGATAGTTTGTTTTGGAAAAAATGTAATAAAAAAAAGTTTAAACCAAAAGTTTTAAAAGTTGATATCATTGTTTTAATGTTTATATTTAATCCTACGTAATTTCAATTATATTATATCTTATAATATCATTTTGTTATTAATAAAATTTCATATATTTACTGATTTATTTATTTAACACTATGATACACGAATTATAAGAGTAGTATAAAATATAGATGTTAAGTTGATTAAAAAATAAATTTACAAGAAGTATAAAGATTTGGTAGATTAATTATAAATAGAAGGTTATAAAGTGCATAAACGAACACAAATGAACAAAAAAGAATATGCTATTGAACGTTTACGTACATAAATAAAAAAAACACAACCTCTGTTTATGTTCGCTCACATCCACTAATTACAGTCATATCTTTAACAATAATAATAAAAGGACGTGGATATTGAAACACCCCAAAATTATAGTCGTATAGGCGCATACGCATCATATAGGGGTCTAATCACCCTTAATAGTAACGGGTAAGAAGGGTGTCGAATTCGCAGGGAATTACAGAAAAATGCTAGTTTTGATTTAAGAAATTATGAAATTAACAAAAGTAAAGTTTGAATTGTTAACAATTTTGGAGAAAAATTAACTCACTTCGGGACTTTGACAAAATTATATTATCTTAGTTAAACCTAATGAGACGTTATTAATGATGACTATATACATAACACAATTCAAGTGATGACTATATATTAAAGTTTAATTGACTTTACTCATATAATCATAAATTCAAGAATGAAAACCTAACTCCAAAACCAATTATACAATGATTAAGATAAACCAAAGTCACATAAGAATAAGATTAGGTTTTAACTATAATCAAATTGTTTACTTGATCAAATCACAAGTTGAATCAATAATACTTAAAAGGCTCCAAATTCAATCTCAAAACTATATTACAACTAAGAAAGATAAAAGCTTGCACAAACTTGTCCCCCGAAGTGAATCACAATTAGTTTAGCCTTGCGTCGTCATTTATACTCCAGCATAACTTGAATTAAGCATGTGAATTTGGATGATCTTGATATTGGAAGGCCTTTGTAATGATGAAAGATGGTAGGTCTTGGTCCAAGATTACTGTGGTAGAATGTGTCTTTTGTTCTTGGGTTAACATCATTTTAAAATCCCTTAAATTAGGTCAAAATCCATCAAAAGCGACATTCGATGTCGGTAGCACTGCCACAGATGTCAGTGGCACCCCCAGTGTCAGTTGGGCTAAAACTTGCTAATCATCGATGTCTCTTATGGTGTTTCTAATGGCAGCGGTTTTGGTGGCGCCACTTCTACAACACATTTGGTTTTCACTTGCAACTTTTCGAGTGCTTTTCGTTAATAAGTCGTAATCACGTAACTCTTTTTTCAGCTCAAGTTATATCTATTTTAAGTTACCACAGTCATGCAAAATCTTTTATGTGTTTTTGCATCTCCCGGCTTTTGATTTTCATCATGTTTATTCTATAATCTTTATATTCTTTATGTTTAAGCTACAAACACAAGAATATACCAAAAGTAACTCTATTTCTCATAATTTAATACTTAAAGACGGAAATAAAACACTTAAATATTAGATTTTCACCACCCAATCAAAGTTCAATTTCTTAATAAATGAACATGGAAAAAACTTTCATTCAATCATGTGTTTGGGAACACGTTTAATTATTAATGAACAAATACAAAAAAAAAACTTTGATCAGCTTGGTTTATTTACAGTCCTACGTAAAGACAAGTTTATGAGTGGTGATAGATAAATCAGACAATTTGGTTTTATTTAAGTTAACTTTGGTTAACTTTATTTTCTAGTTGAATAATATCATTTTTATGACTATAATATCATGCCTCATTTTAGCATTTCACAGACAAGAAGGAATTAGGCTTATATGTGTTAGAACTATTTTAATTAAAATTTTAACAAAGCCTTCATAGAGGCTTATGATGAAAGATTGTAAGGATCATACTTAGATGCTGATGCAACCAAAAAACAATTCAAAGAACTCTCAGCATGCACATGTGAAGTACTAAGAAAGTACTTTGGAAAATTTGATATAACTCACTGATCTATGCCAAGTATCAAATCTTCCGAATCCAAAAGACCAAATCTTTCAAAGCCAACGATGAAGTCTTTCAAAGTTTCAAAGAGAAAGTCTTCCGAAGCTAAAGATTGATTTCTTCTAAAGACAGAGAAGACATGCTTTTCTGAATTAAATTTGACAAAAGCTGAGCAACTTTCCACTGCCAATTCTGATAACTCACCAAGTTATATGAGTTGGTGAAAAGTCCTTACTTTTGTCAAACTGTAGATTAAGATTTTTTGTCTGTAACTTTCTACTCTTGTACTTTTATCCTTTTTATAATCGATAAGGATGTGAGCTATAGATGTCATAGTCATTAGTGTTTCTAACTAGCCTTCAGAGTTGGTCGGCTATAGGATGTAGTATAAAGTGTCTCAAATACTTGTATCTTTAAAATGTATGCTTTTTAACACTTGTAAAAACTTGAGAGAAATATACATCATTCTTGAAAATCATATTTGAGTGTTCTTGGTCTTGTTCTTTTACTTGTGTTCATTCTTTTATCATTAACCGGTCCCTATTTGATCTGCTAAGTGTTTCTAACTCTCTTCCCCTTGTGAAACTGTTGCATTGACCCATTCACCGGTCCTGTAAAGATGAAAAGCATATCATGACTAATGATGTGCTCTAAAATATACATAGAAAACCTATCAAAAGCATATCAATTATTCCTAAATATCTTCCTTCAAATGATGAAAATGAACTTAAAAATGTTAAATTGTGTTTTCAGATGTTCAAAAGGTTAAGATGGACAAAAAGAATACTTAGCAATAACTTTAAGAAAACCAAGCTTTGATTCCAAGCATGGGTCATAGGGTCGTGCCCGACACATACTGAATGTACGAACCAACCAACTTTCTAAGCATTGTACTAGCACGGGGCTGTGCTTAAACACTTTAGAAAACCTATAAATAGAAGCTCATTTGCAACTTTGAAAGGAGCTTTTGGTAGAGGGTACCCTTCTGATTTCTCTCCAGAATCAAGTCTTGAAGACCCTTAGGAGGCTCAGTACGTGCATACAACACTTGGAAAAATCTCAGGATTATCTAAGCATCATCCATTATAGATCACCAGTTTGATTGTTCCATTTCACCAATGATTTCATATTTATCTACTATGTTTTTTGTTGTTATGTTCAAGCTTATTATGATAAAAAATCTCATTATCTTCCTAATTGAATGAAACTTATGTAATTTGTGATAAACTAATGGTGTGAAATATGTTATATTAATGTTATGGTAATCTTAGGTAAACTTTTGATAGGTAGCATCTATATTTGAATGAAAAGTTATAAACTTATGGTTTGTAATTGTGAATGTCATACGAGATTGAAAAACATATGAACTAGTTTTTATTCATGAAACCGGTCTCCATAAATAATTCATGGCTAATGAACTAGAAATAGTTATTAGAAATCATATAACTTTAGCTTTCTGATCATTGCGGGTTCCCTTTTAGTTATCTGAGAAATCTACAGTAGTTGTTATGGTTTTTCAAAATTAAGGGTATGTTAAAAAGGAATTTGATCAACTATCTTTCTAATATTAAGTTATATTTACAAAAATCATATGTGAAAAGGTTACACAAGATCTACCTAAATTACTAGTGGCTTGGAGGATCAGTAAGTTACTCGATGTTGGTGTCCTTATCATTACGGAGCTGACAGACGAGGTATTCACGTTGACTCACATTTATAAACATTAACATAACTACTTAAACTTATATCTTTAGTCACATCACGATATTTATCACATTACATAAGTGTAATCTAATTATGATGATAGCCTTAGTTTCCTGTTTTAAAACCCAAAAGTCTTAATTTTGCTTTTACTTTTATTTTAATTATTGTTTTCAAAAACTCTAAAAATTTGATTATATCAATGCAACTTATCATTTTCCCAAAATAAAACCCAATCTGATAGTCAATTATAAAGGTTGTTGAGTTGGCTCGCTATGTTCACGGATTTATGCTCAGTTCTTACCAACACTATATTACCACATGAAATGTACATTTGTCTTTTGTGTGTGTAGTTACTATAAATAATAACCAATTAAAATTGAATCAAAATATATACACTTTTCACACACATCAACTAACACTATTCATGAACACTATTTTAAAGGAAAGGATAACTAAGAAGCATGTAACACTCTAATATGACCCCTCAAGCGAGATGGAAGAAGCGACGTGAAGCTTCAAGCGAAGAATATTAAACCAAATAAAGGATAACCCTCTGGGTAGATTCCTGTAACGTCCCAAATTTCCAAAAGTAAGCTTAAGTGACGAGATAATATTAATAATAGTATTATTGAATTTTACCTCGCGAAAAGATTAGTAGTTTGTCAAGTTTAGACTGGAAAACAAAATATGGAAACGCGAGGGACCAAAATGGACAATTTAGAAAACCATAAAAACAACCCTAAACCTTTTTTTTTCTAATCAGCCGCTACCCCATTTCTCCCCCTCTTCTCTCGGTCGGACCCCGACCACCGGCCACCGGCGGCCGATTCCGGCGAGTGCCGGCGAGTGGCACACCCCCCCTTGTTCCCCTCGACACCCCGAACACAAAAACGACCTCAATTTCTCCCAGAACGCGACACATCAACGGGAATCGAAGATGAAAGAGGGCGGTTGCAGGTCGGTTCGAAGATGGAGATGGTGATGATTCACGGTTGTTGATGGCTGTGATGGTGACTGTGGTGGTTCTGGATCGGGGACCGACGGTGGTTCTCGGGGCTGTGGTTGTCGCGACGGCGACTGTGGTCGATGGTGGTCGATTCGATGATGATGA